>VXAU01004328.1:266934-363004 GCA_013399695.1 Formicarius rufipectus | reverse complement strand
TCTTCTATCCCTCAGCCATGGCTCCACAGAGACACTGACTAAGGTACACATGTAGTCCCTCTGCAATTACCTTTGCCGCAGCCCACTATAGCCGAGCGCATATCCAATTTACTCATGCCATCAGCAAGATACAGTACATTGTATGACACATCCAATGGTCCTTTAGAATCCCTCTGTGTAATTTAAAAGACATATGGGAAATGGACAGTCTCTTTGTCAACCCGCTTCAACACTCAACACTTTTGCTTCAGACAAAAGGTCTAACCAATGGGATCAGGTGACAGGAAGAACGAAATGGGCAAACACATCCAGCACATCGGGCCTCTCTCTTCAGCAGGCTTTTAAATGGGGATGAATTACACTTGCCCTATTCAGGGATGACCTAGGCAGCAGAAATAAGTCTCAAAATGGGAGGTCACATGGGAACCGTTGTACAGGGACTGTATCCAGGAAATCAGGCTGTGAGCCACGTAACAGCTATCTTCACAAACCTATCTTCTAGTATTTCAGGGAACTGTAAGCAGCAGGAATCTTTAGTGCTTTGTTCTCTATTAGAAATTCAGCTTGGAGGTCAGCTGCAAGGACACCCAGCTGTATCACACTTTCTCCCATCTGAACTGATCAGTTTGTCTGCAGCACTGGCATGTCAAGGTGTTACAAGCATGTGGCTAAAACAGCAGCCAACAATAATGATCCCAGCATTTCATGACCTAGCGGGACCTCTCTGTCTCCTCCAATGATACCTCAGAATCACAGGAAGAGTCATTGTCTTCCTTCTGGTCCTTTCTTGCTGCTGGTAAACCCCCTGAGAAAACACAATAAGAATCACCTCAATCTTTTGACTGATAATTTTTTTGTGGTTGGGCCCCTCCCTGAAAACCTGCATCACATTGATGGGTTATCATTCTCCAAAAGGCCACACTGATTATTCCTCTTCACCTTTTTGATTGCAAGGTATGTGACATGATTCTGGCAATGTGGATGTATTCAGGGGAATGTCCGCGGTTGTCCCAGAGCAAGAGTTGACAATTCCTTTTGTGCCTCTGGCAGAACTTTTTCCCACCCTTTCACAGCGTTCATCTTCCTCTCCTTCATCAGCGGTACTAAAGACAGAAAGGAAGGAAATGCAATAGGTAAAAGGCCTCCCAGATTTGTATGCACTCTCTGCAGGAAGAGCAACAGCCATGAATGTGCCATTCTACCCATATTCACAGACAACTGCTAAAGGGTCACATCCAATGTACTGCAGTCCTGTAGGCATGCTCATGCTACAGGTGCCCGTTCTTTTCTTTGGAGTAACTGACCCCTGCTGGCTACAGATTCATCAGATAAACCCCCTCTCCATTTCAAGAGCCAAAGGGATTAATGAGGCCCCTGGCAGACTGACATCTCCAAAGCCCCTACCTCAGTTGGATGTTATACTAATGTCTCAACATTAAGAGGGTGCAAGGTCTCCTCAATCCCAGGCCTCACTTTGAGGGGCTTCAGAAATTCCCATAGTTAGTCTGAAGACCAGAGAGCTTAGAAAGCTCCTCAGTGGGATATTAAGAGACCAACAAATGCTGCACTTGCATTCAAAGATCTGTACCATCTTCTAACAACCCTGGGTCAGTTGGGGGTCAGGTTTGTTTCATAAGCAGACCAACAAAACAAAGAGATGCATCAGAAGATGTCACATCAGAAGAGCTCAACTTCCATAAAGCTCTCAGCAACTCATTTAACCCTGATGATGTTATCAATCAGCATGCTCTACATCAGCATGGACATTCTGAGAATGCAATTGCTCTAACAGTGATATAAAACACAACTGAAACACTTACAAATGAAACACTTCGGCAAAATCTTGAGTTGAGTTCATTCCAACGGATTTATCACTCATAATAGCACCATGGCGATGAAGTATTTTTATTGTATCATTATCCTTAAAAAGAGAAGCAACTGCAATAGGGGTCCTAGAACATCAACGAGGTAAGAGTAAATACATCAGTTTCTGCAGACATTGCCTAGTCATTACTTTAATTCTCCTTTGCTCCTCAAGCATTTCCCCTCTCCTGCTGGCAGTACGAAAGCACACTCAAACACCTCAAAGTGTTGGAGAACTCGGACTGGTGGAACCTCAGAAGGTCCCCAGGCCAACTGCCTGTCCAGGGCAGATTCATTTTCTGTGTCTGCGTGTGTCTGCATTCATGCACATGTGAGTGCGTGTTGCACCACAGACAATGCTTTCTTGTGGTCCTCAATGCGGAAATCATCCCCGGAAGTAAGCAAGCAGCAGAGTGTGGGTCTGCTTTCACAAGTCACATTGAAGGAGCACCTTTTGGGTGCTTCCTGGTCCTTTTTCAAAGCTCATTCTTATGCCTCCCATCAATTGAACTTGAACAATGCTGAGGAGCCCCGCACGCGCTTTTAACAAACCCTTCACCTTCCATGATTATCTTTAGCATGCACGTCAGCTCCTTTTTGAAGAAGGAACTCAATCATCTCTTTACGGCGCTCAGTGATCGCAAGAACAAGTGGAGTGTATCCCAGCTGAAAGCAGAAATCGTCCCTTAGAATTACAGAGAAAAGCCAAGAAAGCTGACTTGGCAAGAGGAGCCTTACCCAAAGTCCAAGCTTACTTCATTCTTAACATTAATATCTGCACCGTACTCAAGTAACAGCTCCACTAGCGGTTTGCTAGAAACCAGGACAGCAGAGTGAAGGGCAGTGTTACCACCAGCAGCTCTGAGGCCATGGTTGGCACCATACTTCAGCAGAATAGCTGCACAGTTGCTGTGCTGGTGCTCTATTGCCTGAAAGCAAGACACAAAGGAGGAATAACTTCCAACATCTGTGTTTTTCTCTGTCAGAACTCCTGCATCTCCCCAACATTGGAAAGTTCAAACATCTTCAAAAATATGCCCCTTTCATATACCTGTATCAGTGGTGATTTCATAAACTTGCCACGAGGATTTAGATTGCAATTCTCAAATACTAGAAACTGAACAACATCTAGATGGCCATTGATGCAGGCAAGATGCAGAGGTGTCCTAGAAATTAAATATACACAGTTGTTCTGGTTTAAGCCCAGCTGGTAATTAAGACCCATGCTTAATTACAGCTATGTGCTCACACTCTCTTCCTTCCCACCCCAGTGAAACAGGGAGGAGAATCAAAACAAAATGCTTAAATAACAATTAAATTAAAAGAAATCATTAAACCAAAGGAAATATCATAAATATGATAATAATAAAAAAGCAAATTAAAAAGGAGCTAAAACCAGACAAAAATGTGTGATGTATAATACAGTTGCTCAAAACCCACTGACTGATGCCAAAGCCCATCTCAGACCATTGACCCGGCTATGCTCCCTCCCAGCTTTTTGTGTACTTTTTCATGGGCAAAGCACAAGACACTGAAAATGTCCCTGACTTGGGGAAAACACTGCTTAACAATGCAGAACCAATGTTAGGCCCTGGGTTTTCCCCTGATCGCTCCTGCACCAGTCATATCCCACAGACAGACAGGATGGCATTCTAACAGCAATGGGAAGGCTGTGCTATCTTTCTATAACTCCTGCTAAACCAAGCTGCTCAGCCTGGCAACTGCAGAGAAGCCATCTCTGCTTGGATAAAATCCTCTTGAGCTCCACAGAATCATCAGATCTTAGTATGCTTTGGATGGGAAGGGACCTTAAAGACCATCTGTTTCCAACCCTCTGCAATGGGCACAGACACCTTCCACTAGACCAGGCTGCTCACAGGCCTGTCCAGCCTGGTCTTGAACACTTGCCGGGATAGGAGAAGAGGAAAATTTGCAACAGAGCCCAGGCTGGCTAAGCAGGGCAGGGCAGAGCAGAGCAAGCTAGAGCAGAGCAGGACTTCCACTCTGTCCTGTCCAGTGCAGTCAGGGATCCCATAAGGCCAGTGCTCTGAAGATGGTCCTGCTGTGAGCCTGGGGTGCTCCCAGGCACTGTGCTGGACTTGGCCAGCTCTTCCAGCCACGGTCGTTGTGGTGTCTGCGAGATCGGATTCAGTACCCAGTGTGCAACAAGCCAGTCATTACATGCTTGAGATAGACACTGATTCTGAATTTCTGTGTTGTGCAAACCTGGGTGCTCAGTGATAATTCACAGGTTAAGCACACCCCACTGGACTTACCGCACCACTGTTTATACACAGAAGTTCAGAGTTAGTAACCTTTCAAGCACAGACCCTCAACTAAGATTGTTTAGTAGTTTCCATAAGAGTTACGTAATCAAAGCCAACTTCTATGCATGCTTAGGGAAGGGGTCTTCGCTAGGACAGGCATCTTTTTGACCTGTAGGCATGACTTTCCAAATTATAAGGAAGACATTACAGCTATAGGATACATGAACTTTGGTCTTTTGCCAAATTGACAATGTATATAGAGAGACATTCATCAACATCTTGATTTACTACATCTTTAATGACTGTTAGTTCCAGGGTGTCCTTCACTAAGGGATGCTAACTGATGTCTGTTCTACTGATACACGACAATATCTTCATTTACTGCATCCTTAAAGCTTGTTATTTCCTCATTGTCTAGGGCCTGATAGCTGCTGTCTGTTCCATGGTTACCTCCTTAGGCTTTGGCTTAGTCTTGAAAGTATGCGAAGTACATAAATTGAAAACACACCCTGACTTCAGAGAATTATCCTAGTTACAGTGGCTGTGACCAGTTTATCACCATGTGTGTATAACCAAAACGGTGTATTCTGCACTCTCTGTGTCATTTCTGGTGGACTGTTAATAATGGATCATTTGCAGCAGCCACCCAGGGCACAGTTGACCCCTCAGGCTACAAGCTGGGTGCTACAGAACCCATGACTCGCAGAAGTTAAATCACACACTGTGAAACTCCCTGCTCTGGGGGAGGTACTGGGTACTCTGACCTGAACATGAGCATATGTCATGTTTGGGTTCTGGGAATCCTGGTACCACTTGCTGGATCCAGAGGAGGGCCAGACTCTCTACAGGACTGCCACTCTCAACCAGACTGCAACCATCATCCTCATCAACAGGATTTGCATTTCCTTTTACTTTGCACTCAGGATGACCACATGGTGCTTAGCACAGGGGCTATCGAACACCATTTTGTTCCTGTCCCAGGATGCTGGGTTATACATCTGTTCTTATGGGTTAAACCTAGGTTTTTTTCTGTATCATTGTGGGGTTTGTTGGGGTTTCTTTAAATGCTTTCAGTAAACTGTAAGTCTGCCTTGTAATCTCTCTTGAGCTGGGTTCATTTCTCCTGCTGGTTTACCTTTAAACCAGCACAATAACTTTTCCCAATTCCACACTTTGCAACAGGTGGGGGCTTTGCTGTTTGTCCTTACTGCTTATCTGCATCGCGCTTGTTGATGAAGAACTTCTTCATCCACCAGCGCCGCCGCAGCTTGTCCAGGTCGCCGCTGGCGGCTGCGCTGTGCAGGTCGACCCAGCCCATCTCTCGAGGCTCGGCGGCTTCGGCCCAGGTTCAGCAGACACAGGAGGTGCCCGGTGGACTCTGCCGAGCCCGCGGCGGGGAGGGGGACTGGGTGTAGGGAGGGGATGAGTAGATCGGAGAGGCGAGGTCCGAGTGGCGCCTGCCGTTCTCGGTCCCAGCCAGGGAAGCGCTGCTGATCCGGTCGCTGCGGAGTCAGCACTGACAACAGGACAGCGCCTGGCGATGGGATGGCATCCGTGGAACGCGACGGGGTGTCACAGACGGGGCTTGTGACACTGCGACACGTCGAATGCCGTAGCCAAGGTAACATGGGTGGGAAGGGGGGAGAACGGAGGAGAAGCCGCCGCACTACAGCAGCCGCAGCCGGAAAGGCGAGGAGTGAGAATGTGCGAGAGACACAGCCCTGCAGACCACGAGGTCGGTGCAGGAGGAGGCGGAGCTCCAGGCAAGGGAGCAGACATGCGCCCGCATGCCCTGCAGGTCCGTGGGGGAGCAGAGATGTCCCTGCAGCTCCTGGAGTCCGTGGGGGAGCAGAGATGTCCTTGCAGCCCCTGGAGGACCCCACGCCGGAGCAGCTGGATGCCTGAGAGGAGGTGTGACCTCCTGGGAAACTCGGGCTGGAGCAGGCTCCTGGCAGGACCCTGAAGCTGATTTGCCAGCAGTACTTGTGACCCTGGTGGGAACCCCACGCTGGAGCAGGACAAGAGCCTGTAGTACCAAAACATTTGAGGCAGCTTGAATCTTTTTTTTTNNTTTTTTTTTTTTTTTTTTTTGGGAGTCTGAACAACTAGGTGTTATATTAATAAAGAATGTTAGACCAACATAATTGATGTACTGCTGTTTCCCAAGAGACAGTGTTTTGCCCTCATGTGGACAGTGTTTTGGAGACAATCTATTTCCATTTCCTCTAAGGTAAGGGCTGGCTTTTGAACAGGAGGCAGATGGGAAGTCTCTCGTGGTTTATTATATCCTAATCTCAGCAATCATTAGTAGAAGTCTCTCATGGTTTACCATATCTTAATCCCATCAATCATTAGTAGTAACTGTATTTCTGTCCTCTTCAATCCACTGCTTATTTTGTATTAAAACATTGACTAATTAACGACTACCTTTGAACACCAGAGTTAAATTCATTAACTTCATTTTAAATAAGTCAATAATGGAGATAAAATTCCTATTGGTTTGGTCTGTCTTTAAAATAGGTAATTTAGAAAGTGAATTTTCAGTGGCTCCATTCTAGCAATTGGCAAGAACTCAAAAAACAAGGTCAATTTCAATCCAGGCCATCAATGCTCTTGTCAAAACACTAAACTCAGACTTTCAAGGAAATTCAGGATCCCAAATTCCCAGCCTTTCTTAAAATCTGTTGAGCAGGAGGGGACTGTTCACTACATATGCATAGCCAAAGCGAAAACAATTTATTTCCTGGATAAAAAGCCTTTTTAAGGAATGATTTTGCATTTCTTCCTATCTATTAAGGAAAAAGTTGGAAGGCGGGTAGAAGAAAATTGCAAGCAGCAAAAAAAACTTCAGGGAAATGCAAATACATAACATCTTCATTGATTTTTTTTTCACCTAAAAGTCTGTTTTGTAGACTGTAATAATAAAAATGAAAGTTTTAAAGTCTTGATTACTTTAATACCCAACTGCTAAATCCCATTAGCAGGATGTAACTGCTTTTTTTTTGAAGTTTGCACAGCAAATTCTTTTCATGCTTGATTTTCAAATGATAGGGTAAAAGTCCGTCACAGACAAATGTAAGGACCCCCACTGAGAGGGGGGTGAAAAGGAGTCAGGCCACTGGCTGTTTATGAAATAATTGCCTAAAAATTTACCATCAAGGGACAATTAACATTCAGTAATAAACAATCAGGAGTCAGATTTTTACTACCTAGATGAAAGTCAGAGCCCTAGAACTGGGAAGTAGTCTTTTGTGCCTCAAGAAGGCATAGGGTGTGGATGGCAGCTTCCCAAAAGGTTGGAGAAGAGACAAGACCAGAGAGTCTTTTCCTTCCACCAGTTATACCAGCAGAATTTGTTCTAGTGGATGTGATAGCATCACTTGCAGGGATTATATTGGCAAGCCGAATGGAGAAACACACCCTACTGCAATGGCTGTTACTTCTGTGTCCCCTAGAGACACCCTGCCTGAGCTGAAGTGTCACCCTCATATTTCACTGAACACCATCATCACTGCTGCTATAATTACCCAGACTGTAGGCAATTCCATTTAATCTAGTATTTTGTTCACATGTCTCTGCAAATGCTGTGTTCAGTGCTATCTCAGCACGTTGTCCAGCCAGCGTTCAGAATTAAGCATGCTAATTGAAATAACAGCTGAAAAATCCCCATTAGTCTTAATGCCTCCTGATGATTTCTGGGGGTCACGTTGTGGTTTCCTACTGCAGTCAATTGGCTGACACCTGAAATGGCACAGGGCATTCCAGCTGATGGTTAGCACACTGATCATTACCTGGACTTGAAAGCATTTAGATGTGCAAGTAACAGGATATTGCTATCAAAAGGCATAGCCAGGGGTTATTGTGTGAGAACATATCAACTTCCATATTTAGCATATGGCAAAAGGAAAGTCTGGTCACACAGTCCTACTCTATATAGTGTTCCCTGATTCTAACTCTTCATCCCATCCCAGGACCACCTGGGACTGCTACCAGACCCAGAATGGTGCTGGGAACATTCTGGCTCTGTGTAAAGTGCAGGCGTGTAACTTTGGTGCTGGAATTAACATGAGCTGGCCTGGGGGAGCACCTCAGACAACCAGAACTGATAAAAGGATGGCAACACGTGTGTGCCACATGGAGTGCTCCACTATGCTGGTATTAAAAGCTTCTGAGACCACATTGGATCCTATGGTAGTGACTACCTATCTCTCTCCCTCTTTTTCCTTTCTCTCTCTTCTTCTACCTTCTTCTTCTTGAAATATATTGTAAACTGGACCAAAACAATCCAGTCCATGGCTTGCTAAGTGTCTTGTTCTATCTGTATGTTTGAAAGTTTGCTAAGTGAAAGTTTGCCAAGTGCCTTATTCTATCTGGGTGTCCTAGAGTTTGCAAGCAAAACGTTTTTTGTTGTTGAACCTCCTGACAACTTTGTTGTTTCTCCCATGCGCTGCCCAGAGTAAATCAAACTATCTCCTCTTAACCCCACCAAGTGGGCCACGGCATTACAGCTGCTGAGCTATTAAACATGAAATACTTCTAGACTTTTCCCTTTCTTAAATTTCATTTTGAACTAGAGGTACACACATAGCAGATGTTCAAGTTCCTACAATAAATGTCCACAAAAGCACACAGAGGTGTCAATTTCAACATTTAGCTATGCCAACTGAGAACTCCTGCAGACTGTGGGTTACTCGTCCCAAAGACTGCACCCTTATACAGAGATTTATCTGGAGAACAGAACTCTTCACATGCCTAAATCGTCCTTCTCCTTTCCCCTGCAATGCCCTTACCCAACATCATTAAACAAAAGCTAGGAGAAACAGGATGCATTTGCTTCTACTGCCTTGCTAAATTTCTTTGACTGTGGCTTTAACTCAGCAGCATTTTCCAGAGGATTAGGTGTGACAATGTCAGCTAAGGTTGAGTTTTGAATTCTAATTCTACCTTTGCTACTGACTTCTTGTACAGCCCTTGCAGCTTGCTTGTGACTGGAACTTTATGCTTTGCTTATCAAACTGGAGCATCTTAAACACAGTGGGCTCTGAAGGCTCATCCTGTCTTCATGGATCAGGAGCCTCAGTGTGTGTGTAAGGGTGCAAATGAGGACAGGTAAGGCTGGCTTCCATCACCTTCTTCCCTCTCATTTAAATCCAGATGTATTGTGACAAAAGAATAGGTGCCAGCTTGTTATTTTGGAGACAATGACTTGGCAGCTGGGCTTGAAGAATTTTATCCCTTCAAGATGCCCTCTGAAGAACAGGAGATGCCATTTTGCTGAAAGGACAGATTTCCTACCCCTTGTGCCAGGAGATGAGCAGGCTGAGAGTTGGAAGGTTTAAAATATATATAATAATAAGTAGAAGAAATAAAAATATATAATAAATATGTAAAATAAAATGTAAAAATACCCAACTTCAAAGGTAAGATGACCACTGGAAAAAAAGAAGTGCTGTAATGCTCTACAGACATCACCAACTCGTAAGAGAAGTGCTGTGTGGATATTCAGACTCTGGGCTGTTTTAACAGATTTCTGTGAAACGTAATCCCTACAGTGACAAATAGCAATAAAACTCAAAGCTCTTCCCCTGCTCCTGATGAATTTATTGGGAGTTTTGAAACCTGGACAAACACACCTAGGATGCTGTGCTTTCTGAAATACTTCTGTTACTTGCACCAAATTCCCTGGTTCCTTGAAAACTCTGTTTTCTTTCACACCAAGAATTGCACTGCAAGATCCCACTACATCTGTGTTGGATGGAATGAACTACACCCTAAAAAATCCAACCCTTTCTCTCTCCTTTACTTGTAAAGAAAACAATGAACTACCTGCTCAGCTACAGATGTTGCAATTCAGCATGATTTTATGGTTGGACTTGATGTTTCTTTACAAGATAAATGATTCTATGAGAATGATGCTATGATAGATTTATATTCAGCAGGGATAATCACTTAAACTCCTCTAAATATTTAGGCCATCTTTGAGCTGTACTCCATTTCATCTGCATTTTGTCTTCCCTCTTCTTTGGGTGGTTGGTTGAGATGAAGTGGTGGCTGAAAGCTAATTTAATGAAATTTAATTAAAAATGACAGGAACAGTAGGTTTACCTATCTAATCTAATTTATTAGTGTTCTCCTGCCAACTAATTTGAATGAGATACCAGCCACAGAGCACCTTCATGTGCTTGGTCTCTTACAGACATTTAAGAAGAAAAGGTCCTTTCTTATGGGTTTTATGTGACAGACATAGTGAATTCATGTTCTTTCTTTTTACCAAGCTGTTCCTTAACAAACGGAACACAGTTAATTTGGGACATTTGAAGAGCAAAGAGAAGGGTTGACTTAAACCAGTCTATCTCTGAAAAATTTTCATTTCTTCTTCTCTGGAATTATGTCTGATATTAAGATTTCTTATGGAGAACATTTAAAACAAAACAATAGGTGGATACTAAATGAGTGGACAGGATGTTCATTCAAACATCCCTAATAAACGCCTGGAGGTTGCACAGGGGGAGTGGACTGCAGAAAATGAGCAAGCCATTACCATGCAAACCTGTGGTACAGTATTGTCATTGCCACCAAGAAGCCATGGACTTTGTACTGAGCTTTGTAGGCCTCAGGGGAACGCTTGGCCCCACGGAGCTTTCTAGCCCATTTACACATATACAACAATCTTTTTTTGCAAACTATGAGGTCAGGGAAAATCACACACAAAGCCCTGCAAAAAAATAGCTCCCAAATGGATTTAATCATCTCCAAGGGATACTTTTACTATTCATGGCATGAAATGATGTGATTACTCCTTTATTAAGGAGTAAGAAGTATTTAAAATAGTATGAAAATATTTATTATGAATTCAACCAAGAAGGCCGTCCATTTCCTCCAGGAGGTCATGCATGACCTGATACTGTAAAATTCCTCAGCTCTCCCTATTCAAGAAGGGGTTGCTATTTAACCCTCTGGTGACTCAAAGCCTTCATGGATGTTGCTGAAAGTTCATCTCAGTGATGTTGACAGAGTGCCAAGCTTGCTGCCTGCAGCCTCCTGAATTCAGCAGTGAAGGCTCTGCCCTCTTTCAGCCCTGCACCCTTGCGATCAGACTCCAGACAGGACATTACCTCCACTGCCAGCCCATAACCTTGGTGCCTTTGTCCCTTCTTCCAACTCCTTGAAAATCTCTCCAGGATAATTCATTTTACTCATGACACACATGTGGAAAAGGCACGATTATCTTGCTTTCATCTCTGCTTATCTTCTTTGTGCTCCGATTGAATGAACCACTGATCCATTAAACTCTCTGGCTGCTCAGCACTGCTGCGGTCCTGGGGGATCTCAACCATTGAGAGCAAGGAGACACAAACCACTAAATTACTCACTCACTCTTCTGCTTAGGCTTTGAACATTTGGCACTTTGGAGTGATCACATTGCCAGCTCCTCTGAAGAACATGAATCGGCTCCTCTTCCTCACAGATCACAACCAGTAAAAAAGAAGCGGGGGGAGGGAGGAGGGGAGTTAGAGTTATAATAAATAAATGCTGAAGTGTTTTGGGTTTTTTTTTGTTTTTTACTTTTCATTTCAAATTTTTCTCTCTGTCCCTGAAATTAAATTCTTACAATCTGTCATCTAGAAGGACCCTCCATTTTTTACTATATCATATACTTTGTCCATTTTGAAATACAGAGAGAGAACAAAGGTAGATGATGGGTATTTCTTTTCAGAAAAGGACATGATTTTTAAAAATATCTGAGTGGAAAAAATATTTTGGGTATCACTGACAGATGGCCACAGCAAGCATGATAAATATTCAAAGATCTCTGTGAGACCACAGGTAGATCTCTGTGCTTTCACTGCAGAAAACTAAATATCTGCCCCCTGTCAGCTTCTGTTAGAGAGAGGAGTAAAACAGAGAGATCTGAACATTTTAGGGAAATTCTATCACTTCCACGTGTGATTTTATTAAAAAAAAAAAAAGGCCTAGTTATCCTCTCTTTAATTTTGTTGCATTTTTTCTGTGTGTTTTTTGATAGGTTTTCTTGTTTTTCACTGAATGCATTTGGGAATGTTGACTTTTTATTTTGATATGCATCATCAAAACAACACACTATGACATTCACAATATTGGCACATGCTGTTTCACAGGACACAGGTAAATTATTGTTAGAAGTCTTTTAATAGCAGTTTTCTTTCAGCTATGGCCTTGTATAAGCAGTTCATCTTTCTTCATTGCCATCCTGACCATATTACCTGGGCTACTATCAAAATATCCCCAGTGCCCATGAAAAATCTCATAGCTGGTCAGACAAAAATCAATGCATTACCTATCAGTCTCCAGAGACCCATACCCAGAAGGAAACAAAACAGATCCCTGGTAACAGAGATCCCCAAAGGAAATGTGCTACAGAGAAATGCAGTATCTGTAAGTGATTCAAAAGTCAATGCTTCAGAAACATTGACTTTAGTGTTGTATTTAGCCATTAGAAGGACATTTTGGCTCAAAGTAATCTGAAATGTTTCTTTTTTATTTTCTTTTGAAAAAAATACATAAAAATGAAGTTTTCCTATGAAAAACTTCTGGAGAAAAAAATCTTATGCTGATCTGAATCTCTTGACTGTTAATGTCAGTCCATGGATGACAAATGGACAATTCTGATCGTAACATGTGGAAGGCAGCAAGATACGTACTAGCAAATCGTTTATGATAAGAGTTACCTGAGTGCAAGTGACCATAACTAATTATTCTTTCTCATCCATCCCTGTATTTCTCAGAAGCCAAATAATTTCCAGCAGAAGGAGAGAATAAAAAAAGAAGATTCAGGATAAGACTGTGACACCTAAGTCTTCTCTCTGGCTAAAATTTTTTTAAGGAAGGAAACTCAAAGGTTTAGATCCAGCAGTGTTCATCTTGTAACTTGTGAAGCATCTGGGCTGGTGTAGAGGTGGGTGTTGTAGAGGGTGCTGAGTTCCCTCTTGGCACACTGTATTTCAGACTTGACTTGCCAGTAACTGAAAGTGGGTGCAGGTCTCACTCCTGGAAAGCCCATGATTTGAATTCATCATCAGCATAAAAAATCAATACTTTTTCATTAATAACAATGGAGTTTAGGAAATTGATGGCTCTTCTACCAGAATGTTTAGCTTCTGTGAATAACAGAGTCATAGATCCCACATATTCCAGAAAGATATTTTTGCTTATTTTAATATGTTATAGGGAGTGGCTCCATTTTTCTTGGATAGATCGGTCTGAGTCTCAGAGTCACCTTGGACCAGTCATTGTAACCGCTTGATGCTTCTTACTCTGATATAAACAGATATATCTCTTCCAAATCCTAAACATAATGTTCTTACACTCATTTAAACTGTGTTTAATGATGAGATTCAGTAAAAGTGTAAATAGTTGGATGCCATTGATCTTTATTACTGCTTGTAGAACCTCAACTGAAAAATACTGTCTTCAATGTCAAAATACCCTCTCATTGAGACTGAGCTTCAAAAATAAACCTTCTCCCCCAAGCAGCACTGTCCATGGCAATTTTATGCTTTAAAAAACACAGCAGCAAAATACTAACTGCAATGTTTTTGGCTGTATGCTTTTTCTCATTCATGCATCATTTAGCTTCCTTTTATGAGGTGAAAACATCCGCTAATCTGAGAAAGGAGACAGCTGGTTTAAAGCAATGGTTCCATGTAATACTCTTATATTCTCTTGTGTGCCATTGTGCTGCGTCAATAATTTATAGAGCATTGAATTACGCAATAAGGCACAAGTGGGTGTATTTTCCATAGCTGCTCCCTGCACATCAACAAGGCCTTTTTCCCCTTAAGGCCTTGAAGCATGTACAGTAATGGACGTAGAACATTTTCCCTGGAGTACCTTATTGCTGTTGCTTTAGGTTTGTTTAATTGATGTTGGGGGTGCTTTTTTATTCTGTGTATTTGTTTGTTGTTGTAGCTGCTGTTTTTTGAAAAGAGAATTTTCAGGCCAAACCTAGAGAATACCCTTATCGCTTTGCCTTCGTCCTTTCATATAGTGAGTACATTAATAGAGTACTGTCCTGCACTGAATTGTTTTTCTAAAAATCTTACTCAGGATTCACAGGAAGCAAAACATGAGTTCACAAGGCAAAAAAATCAGAAGGCATTAGGCTTGTACTTTGCTAATTTTTGCAAGACACCTGTAGACAGTCCATTCGTCATATTCCATTTGTTTTCAACATGACTCTTAGAACACATGACATGGTCACACTCATCCTCTAAATCACTCCACATCTCAGGGTTTCCTTCCTGCAACGGGCAAGGTGTACGAGTGTGTGTTTGCTGACTGAGAGGGTTCATGTAATCCATCAGCAAGCATAAACACTTCCATCCTGTTTTTCAGCCAAGTAGTTTTTGCTTCTCACAGCTATTTTCCTGCATCTGTGACAATAAGACAGATTCACAAAAACACCTTGAACTCAACTTTCTTCTTTTATTTATAGGTGAATGTTTGGAGTTTTTTTGAGAAAACATTTCCTTTGTGTTCACCAACGGCATCATTTTGTTAAAGACCTTGGTAACTGTTCCAAAGTCAGTCAAAATTTTCCTATTAATCTCCCAAACAAAAATGCCTTCAGAAATGTAATAGCTATTCTGACAAAATATATCTTCTCCTTAATGAAAAGCTAAAGTACTTCAAAGAAATCTGACAATAAAGATTAATCTGATGCATTTGAAGCTGAAGCTTTATTGAAAAAAAAGTCACCAGCAGTGCTGATGACTGGGCTACAGCATGGGGCCAAGGTGCCCATCCAGGAGAAGGGGCTGGAGACCAGCCTGCAGTGTGAGTCAAAGAGGTCCATCCAGAGGAGCAACAGGGCTGGAGACCAGCACACTTACAAGGCAGCTCTGACACAAACCAAGGGCACCAGGCTGAGCTGAAATGGAGTCTTGCACTTGTGGACAGTTTTGAGAGGAGTCCCATGTGAGCTGGTCAGGACCAGTGGGAACTGATGGAGCCCTCAGGGCAAGGACAATGTCAGTGCCATTTGCATTTCTACCACTGATTTGAACAGTCTTAGACTAACCCTCTGTGTTTCACTGTATTTTGTAAAATTAGCATAACTAACAGAAGTTTGCACCCCTACACATATGTATACTGTGAGACTAATTATCAGTGTTTCTGAAAAACTGTTATATCCTCAGGACAAATGTGTTATTGGCAATGTTTCTTACTCTCTCTCTCTCTCTCTCTCTTTCTTTCTTTCTTTCTTTTCCTAGAGCCACTCAAGACAGCAGACCAAGTTCTGCTTTCATAACTAATCACATCACATTTTAACCCATATTTCTTCAGCATTACTATTAAAATTCAGACCTGTTTTGAACCTGCAAAATGCTAAAAAAAAAAAAAAACAAAAAAACCCTATCAGTGGCAAGATTTGAGCTATATTCACCTAACACATTGATTTGCCCAGTTTGAGATAAGTATCATTCCCTTTACCTGTGACACATTTTCTATGCATAAAAGTGACACAACTAGAGATAATAGATGAAAATACTTAATATTCAAGGAATTTAAGCAGGAGGAGCCAGACACAGGAAATGGAGCAGAGCAGGGACAACAGCTTCTAACAATTGTTTCCCTTTCTGGTACCACTGTCATTTTACAATGTGTCACTTCATCTCTTCACTCCATTTAATCATTTTTATATCCTTCCAATGTTCTACTTCCAAGGTATAACCTACAGATATACTACCATCTACTTCTGTGGGTATAATACTCTGTATAGTTGTACCCAGGTGTGCTTGGTAATGCTTACAGATATCATAGAGGTTAGTACAAATAAGTAATAAGCATGGGAAGAAAGCAAGTGTTATGTTTATATTTTAGATATATATAGATACATGTTAATTTATTTATTTAAAATATATATTCTGCACAATGAAAGCTACCCAAACCTGGAATTAGAATGCCATAAATATGTGGAATAAGCACAAAGTGACAAAAAGACACAGCAAAATCACCTCAGAAAAGAGAGTTGAATATGTCAGGATTTGGAGTGCTTGTAAGGAAGGGAAGATAATTGTAAGAAGTTTTTTGGCTTTATCAATGATGTAGTGTTATTAGAATAGGAAGAGCCAGGAGTACTTAGGAAGACTTCAGAGACAAAGTTTGGCCCATCACGCTGTGTACCAAGCTACAAGCCCAGCCCTATGTATCAAGAGAAATCAGTGTAGAAGAGTTATCTCTTTTCCATATGCTTAGCAATATAATGCTGTGGAACTTTCATCCAGATTTTCCACAGCTGAGAGATGGAGGAACAAAAAAACCAAACAAACAAAAAGCCCAAACCCAACAACAACACTTTTTTGGAAACAATTACTTACTTCCTAAGAACTGAGTGTGATGGGCTGGTTAGCAAATTAAGTCCTTATTCTGCTCACACTAGTGTGTGTGCCAGTTTTCTTGTTAGTAGTGTATTCTCTCCAGTATTGTGCAATTAGAAAAAAAAATTACACAATAGCACATTTTGGGGGGACAAAAAAAAAATAACCCAAACCACCCTGTTCTGCAACAGGAGCTCCATTGGTTTTGGATTAATGTTTAAGATTTTAGAATTTTCTGTAAGACGTTTCCCATATTATCAGTGTATACAGAGCACATCCCAAGCAGATGACATTTAGAGCATTGTCAACATTTTAAGACTCTTATTTGGGGAAAGTAAATTAGAAACTACATTTTGCTTTCTATTGAAAGACACAGTAGGAAAGCTTTCCAAATTAAGTTTTGGAATATGCAAGTCACTGTAAACACAGAGCTCTCTTTGGGACCACTGTGTTCTAGGATGATTACTTGGCTTGTCCATCCTATTTCTGTACTTGGCCAAACAATTATTCTGGCAATTGTTAAACTTTTCCTTGGGAAACTTACTGTTGTCTAACTGAATATGCAATGAAAATGCATGAATATTTAAACTGCAACAAGAAGGTAAGAGGGTTAATGATTTTGTATGTTGCATTTTAAAAAAGCATCTCCTTGGTCTTGATGTACAATGGCATGCACGAATTTTCTAAGTTAGTGAGCAAGATTTTAAAATAAAAAGCCATAGAAATGTAAATAAAACTACTGGTGTTGGTTCCAATGCAGGAGACAATTTAAAAAGGAAAAGTATTTGTTAGGTTCATCATCCTGACATGAAAAGACATTGCAGGACACATACATTTTTAGCAATGTTATTAATAAAGTGAAGTAAATGTAAGTATCTGTCTCAAGAGAATGCAACTAAAAATGAAATTTATTTTCTTACACATTATTTCACTTTCATGACATCATTTGTAGTTGCCCAGTAACTATAATGGAATGAGGGGATTAATGCCCAGTTTTTAATTATGTCCTCTTCACTATGGGTATAGAACTGACACTTAGATCTTGCTAGAACATCCCTTCAGAATTCTCAGTATAGAGCTAATAAATCTCATTACAATTCACTTTTCTAATCACTGAATCATCATCCCAATATCCTTTTTAAATATATACCAGGTATTTGTCACAATGCTAAGCACACAGGAGTGTTTTGAAAAACACATGTTCTGCCTCCCCTGTGAAAAGGTTGTATTTGAATCCAGATTTCTAGAAAGAAATGGTTGGTGAATTAGCCACTCGTGTTATCTCTCCTGTAACGATACACGCATTTTCTGTGTATATCATGAAGAGTCATACATATACTCAGCATGGCTCAAGGCAAAATTGATAGTCATCACTTTTAGCCTCCTGTAGGTCAGCAAGCCTTTTTTTTTTTAATCCACTTTTAGTATTTCTATGTTTCTTGGGGCTTTCTTTGTTTGTTTGCCCTGAAGTAAAAAAAAATCAAAATATTGGAAAACAAGCATTTTTTTCCTATTTAATTTGCATGATACTATAGTTCAGGTTTACATGGCAAATCAATGCAATAAGGTATAATTAAATTGTTGTCTATATCATCCTGTATAATTATGTGTATATTTTGTAAGACAATAAAAATTTACTAGAGACTCTTGAGGTTTCAAGAACTTGAGTGGTGGTAGGCAACTTATGCAGTGGCAGCTGAATATGAGCCCTGCTAAAAAAAAAAAAAAAGGCAGAATATGAGTGGAGGAGCACAGGAGTCAGCATTATGTGCACTGCCACTGAACTGCACACTGTGTCCCACCTTGCTGGAACCAGTGGTTTTCAGCACTTGGGGATGCCAGTGCAAGCTGGATTGGCAGTGGCAGTCATGGTTCTTCCGTGGGCAAAACCTACTAAGTCAGATGTTCTACAAAATAGAGGACTTTGGGGCTCAAAGAATGAGTAGAAACTCACCCAACTACTTCTTGCAAGTCCTGGTTCACAATACAGAACAATATCTCATGTCCACTTGTGTTTGTCCTCTACGAGTGAGCTTGGTCCCTGCCCCAAGCGCAGCCTGAGGATTCTCAGGATGGTGCAGATGCTCTGGGGTACCACTTCAGCTAATCACAGTGGAAGGACAAAGGTGCAGCTCAGTTGTGTGAACTTTCATGTAGAAATTAATTGAAACTCCCTCCTGCAGTTGTCTCTCCTGTTTCCTCAAGATATTTATCTCACAACAGAAAAATCTCTCAGAATGCACAACTCAGATCTAAGGTGTTTCAAGAGAGAGCAAAGATAATATAATGACTGATGAATTATAAAACAAACACAGTTAAATAATTGCCTTTTTTTAATCCATTTTTGATATTTCCTTGTTTCCAATTTTAGGCACAGCTAAATTAATTTTTCTTGTGGATTAATTTATTTAAAATTTAAGAATAATTTATCAGAGCAGTATTTACTAGACTTTAACATAACATCATAACAGCATAAGATTTCATAGCCAAACACCAGTAAAAATATTGTGATTATCTCTTTGCCATGAGTGTAGTGCCATTTGATTTGAAAGCGTGAATTGTCTGGAGACATGACTGCAACTTGAAGACATCAATCAACCCTCAGAAATAAAATATATCAGAGGCAAATGAAATAATGATGTTCAAACTTGTCTCATTACTGACTGGAAGGATGATGAAGGCTGTGCTGGCCATTGCAGAATGCCTTCACCAGGACAAAAATTGTGCACGAGGGCTAAATTTTAGGGACCATGAGTTTAAATTAGCACACTTGGTTGACTAAATTCCACCAATCCACATCATTGAAGAATCCCACTTGAGGTTTATCTGATGCCTTCAGATGAAATCATAAAAAAATTTGACATCCATGGTAGTTTGAGAAGGAATTAAAAAAGGCTGAAATCCAGAGGTGCGGAGAGATTGTTTTGGAGCATGTACAAGGTTTAACTCAGGATAAAAGGGTGTGCAACTGTTGCCCTTGTTTTAAGGTAATGGTAGGCAGGACAAGACTAACAAAGTCTTACCTGAAGGAATTGGGTGTTCAGAATGTTTCCCCCTACCAGAAAAAAAAGAAAAAAAAAAAAGATGTTTTAAAATATTATTGCAAACTGTCAAGAAACTGTGCTCAGGCAAGATGACTATGCAGATGGTGTTATCCCTCTCATCTCCAGGTTGCAGGTGTGCCTCACCTGATATTTTATCTATAAGCCTCTTTCAGTCAGGGGAACAGAATCACCAAAGTTTCCCACCTTACCATCATTAACAGCCTTGATAGGGATGTCTAAGCAAGAGTGATGCCCAGCAGAGCTACCTCCTATGGTCCTGAGTAGAGGTGATGTTAGTGAATGCCAGTGGGAAAGGGCAGCACATCCTGGACTGTCTGCACAGGCAAAAAAACCCACAGTGCTCCCTGTCAGTCTGACCTTGGAGAAGACACTTTCCAGACAACAAATATGGGAACTGGTTTAGTCTACAGATGCTCTGAGGTATTTTAATAGCATTTGAAATTATTTGACAGTGTCCCAACAGAACAGCTAGACCCAGAGGGATTTTAACTCCCTCACCCCCTTCTGCCTATACCCCTTCAAGGAGCTTGAGATGACTAGTGACTTGGCGCCAGGACACATGTCCTGAATTACTCATAAATGCATACAAACCCTCTGAAACATTCAGAGACATTTTTTCTCTTTGCCCCCGTCTGTAGCTCCTGCAAAAGTGACCACATTGGCTGACCCAGAGAAAGTCCCCATTGAACCCCCAGCACAGGCTGCAGCTCTTTTCTGCCCATCTCAGGTTGACTTCACCCAACATCAACAAGGGCTCAGGGTTCCTTGTCTGCAGCTTTTGTTTTTCTCCCCAATGTTAGATGCTTTTGGGAAAGAAGTTGAAGGTTCTTTTCCTTCTGCTTTTCCTTTAAGAAAAAAATCATATTTTTCTTTCTAATCTTCATGACAAAGATCTCCTATATTTGTTTTTTATTCAGTTTTCCCCTTTCTAGTGTTCTTCTCTCCACAAAATTTGACATCTTGAAGTTTTCTGGGCTGGAGAAGTAAAACTGCTTTTTGCCAGTGAATCAATTTTATTCTTTATCAAAAGAAATTTCTCAGTTTTTTGACAGACAATGAAGCTATTGTGCACAACCCAGAACAAACCATATTCCACAACAGACGTAAGCAAAAGTATTAAGATTAAATACCATTTGGTATATTGCTTTTGTTGAGAATGCCACCTGTGTGCTTACTCTGACTTCATGATGGATGCACAGGAGGCAGAAACACAGGCAAGAAGGCAGAAAACAACTTTAAAGTTAATATTCCATTAATATGAATGTGAGTTGTTCACCACAACAGTGCTTTCAGTGAGAAGGATTTTGCACTGTAAGGCACAGGATGGCTTCCAAGACTGATTCTTTTTCTTATCTTGTACACTGTACCTGGGATATTTGTGATGTATTGTGTGAGAGATGTGGAAAAGGTGAGAAGGAACACTTTCCCATTGAAGATAATAGGACTTTTGCCAGAGGCTGAGATTCTGCCCAGAGGATTTATAGGTGGTATTTATCTAGGAGTTAGAAAATCTGAATTCAGCTCTTTAACTGACTACTGATGTCTTGATAGATGTCAGTATGTCACTTAAAGCTTAATTTTTAAGCCAGTTGGTTCTTAATGGTTTTAAATAGCCCTGCCACTTACTTCAGATCCCAAGGAGGGAATTTACAATCTTCTGAAAATTCTGCCACTGGTCTCAGCACTCTAGTGCTGTATCTTTCTCAGCTCTTCTGATTCACACATTTTAAGTTGCAAATTGCTTTAGATTACAGGACTTTTTTGTTTCTGGTCCCTATTAGGATGCAAAAAGAGGATTAAATATTTTCTCAGTGTCTCACTGTATCAGGCATAAGCTTTGTATTATTAGATCTAAGAATTTATGTAGGTGTACTGAATTTTACTTAGGTGAGTGAATGCAGCAATTTTTCTTTACTCAAAGTAAGGGTAGAAGTGAGTGAGTGTTACACCCTGGTCCCAAAGCCCTCAGGCTTTACTGGGTATACATTTTAATTTCAGACTTCAAGAGACTTTGCCTACACAAACTCTTGCAAAGCCTTTTGATTCTTTGATTCCTTGAATGCACAGCTGGAAAAAAACTACACATTTTTCTCTAAGAGATTCCTTTTAATTTGATGAGAAAATAGGCATTTTGGCAAAAAGGGCTTTACAGGGATAACATGGAACTTCACAAAAGCATTACAGCAGGTTACCAGGACTAACAAGCATTGCTATAGTAGAGAACTTTGTTGCACCCACCAAACACAAACTCCGTGCAGCTTCAGTGAAATATTCAGAAAGTAAGTGTCCAAGTTACCCACAAGAGGAAGAAAAGAAGAAGGGAAGAGTGATTCAGAGATCAAATAATAAAGAAGGAAAAGGAAGAGGGAGGTGGACGAAGGGGACACATAATTACCACTCAGAAGGTCACATATAGGAAGCATTAAAGGCCAAAGATCCATAACAGAAAACTGGTGCTGCCTCTTTATCCACTCTGGCTGTTGAAGCCACTCCCTCCAGGTGGGACCTTTGGCTCCCAGACCACTCCCTCTCCCCTCAGCCAAATTGAGGGGTGTCACAAGCAATTAGACATGATTCAGGCCCCCTAACAGAGATTCCCCTGCAGTCCATGGTGATCTCCCTACAGCCAGTGAGGTCCACAGTGGAGCAAAGATGCACCTGCAGCCCTTGGAGGATCCCACACTGGAGCAGGGAGATGCCCAAAGGAGGCTGTGACCTTGTGGGAAGCCCACACTGGAGCAGGTTCCTGGGACGATTTGTGGCCCTATGGAGGGAACCCACTCTGGAGCAGTCTGTTCCTGAAGGACAGCACCCTATGGACAGGATCCATGCTGGAGCAATTAATGAAGAACTGCAGCCCATGGGAAAGACTCAAGCTGGAGAAGTTTGTGGAGGACTGTCTCCCATGGGAGGGATCCCATGCTGGAACGGGGAGAAGCGTGAGGAATCTTGCACCGGAGGAGGAAGGAGCAGAGACATGATAATGAAGAAGAGTGTGATGAACCAGTTGCAGCCCTCATTTCCCATTCTGTGCTGCTGCAGGCGAGGAGGAAGAGGAATCAGGAGTGAAGTTGAGACTGGGAAGAAGGGAGAGGTAGAGGGAAGGTGTTTAAAGTTGTTATTGGGGTTTTATTTTCTCATTATCCTTCTCTCTTATTAACTAGCAATAAATTAAATTAATTTCCCCAAGTCCAGTCTGTTTTGGGTGTGATGATAATTGATGTGATCTCCCTGTCCATACCTTGAACAGTGACACTGTGAACAGACAGGATTTCAGAGGATGGGATCCAAGCATAAGACAGGGGTTGCAGTAACTCATCAAGTACCCAACCATCTGCTAAAACAGAAGAACTGCGTTGGCAGTGCTGTGGTTTTGTTCAGGCATGTACACCTCTGTACTGATGGTGGGAGGGTCAAGGCTGGGCAGGCTATGATCAGATAGTTCAGCAATCATGATTGTCCTTCATACTCCATGAGCACCACTCTGCTTTCTTCTATTCGGCCTTGTCAGACACTCAGCTGTTCACATATTCACAATGGCTGTCTAAAGTGTCCTTCCTTTTACAACCTTTAAATGTTATTGTAGTATAAATGTCATCAGTTTCAATGCTACCCACAATACTTACTCACTGCTGAGCCTCTTACTGCTTTTTGGCTCTGTGGCTCTATTTCTTTTTTCTGCTTTGCTCCTGGCTCTGGACCAATTCCTTCTCTAAAATTCCTTTTGAAAGGCTCTGCTTGAGAACACCATTTAAGTACTGACAGTAGGTTCATACTCACAAAAGCACTGCTGCAGAGCACAGAAACTCACCAACTTTCCTTGATGAATGTGTCGGGTTTGCTAAGCTCCCCGCCAAACACAGCTATGTGCTGGCTAGCTCTCCCCACCCCACTCCCAACAAAAGGGAAAAAAAAACTAGTAAAAGGCAAAATTAGTAAAGGAATATATATATATATGTATTTATAGATATCTTATATATATACAGCTAAATACTATGTACATATAATACAACAATCCCAAACACCCCCCAAAGGGAAAAGGGGAAAAGGGGAAGGGGAAAAAGGACCAAAAAGGGTAAAAACAAAACAATCCCACTCAATCAAATCCCAAGAATTAATTAAATAGAACAATAACACAGGAAAGATCTCACCAACTTCCCTTAGGAGAAGTGAGTGCCTTCCCTCCTCTGTCGGCAGAGGCAACAGCTCTCAGCCAGGCCTGAGCTCAGAGAGAGAAGCCGAGGCCTAAACACCGAGAACTGCTGGCTCCGTGTCCACCCGACAAGCGAGAGAGAAGGAGAGCAAAAGAGAAAGAGACAGACAGGAAACTCCCTCCTGTCTTTATACACCTGATTACGTAAGGGAATGATATGGAATACTTCCTTGGTTTTGTATCCCGGTTTCTAGGGAAGGCCTACAGAAAAACTACCACAATGAAATACCTCATAGTTTTTTTAGAGACTCAAGGGAAAACTTGCCTTGGCTCCTCCCCCCTCAATGATTTAGCCACACGAATATGTAGCAAGATGTGTGGAAAAGCCATTCTGTAAACAAAATTATTTAAGCAAAAGGAATCCAGTTCCTTTGGTTTTGTACAGGTCCTCTGTCAATCCTAAAAGACAGGTTGAATTTAACCCTGGCTTAAATTGACATGAATGAAGACAGCCCCTATTTGCTGTCTGAGATGCTATCATGAGCTCTTCTTCTGTTCCATGACTTTTCATTCTTCCAGAATGGTACCCCTTAATGTGCAATGTGGGCCAACACACAGCACGCATCCCCAGCAGAGAAGCTTTCAGAGAAAGACGGACAGGAGCCGGAAGGAGGTAAGCATCTGTTCAAATTATTCAAGGATTAAATTGATCCATCTCAAAATTAATTGGGTCAAAGAAAGGAGGTAACAGGTTTGCAACTGAACACTGCTTGAAGGGATGTAATTGCACATGAAGGTTGGAGTGTAGTGCAAGATGATTTATAACAGCTGGTGTTGGCTCTGTTGGACATGGGAGAAGTTTCTACCAGTTTATCACAGAAGCCACCCCTTCTACCAAAACCTTTCCATGCAAACCCCGTATAGGGGGACTTAACCTGATGTGAGAAAACAGATTTGGAATAATTCAAAGCTTCTGGAATTGAGACGGTAGCTGTTTCTTAAGACTGTTCCTTTCCCAACAGGTAGATAAGAGTACCAGAATATTTGGCATGAGTTAATGGTCTCTACACTGGATGGCAAGAGAAGCTTGTACTGCTGACTGTTCATTAGCAGTACAGAAGAGAAGGGGCCTTTCATCAGTGATTGCGGAATTTTTGCTAGAGGGAGAAGCAATTTATGGTCTTTAAAATCCCCTATTCCTGAAGAATTTCTCGTTATAAAGGACTGCAGAGGGAAATACAAATCTGTTAATTTTTTTTTTGACCATGCAAGTACAAAATGAAACAATTCCCTTAATGCATTAATGTGATACTTGCAAATAAATGTGAGATAAGTCTGGGACAAAGACAATGCTGTCTGAAAATCTGTGAAACTCTAATGAGGAGATTGGGCAGACTAATAATAAAAAAGGTAATTTGGTTGAAATACTAGAGCTAAGCCAATGTGATTTTCTTTGTCTTCTTCCTTCTTCCTCCCCATTTATTCATTAGAAAAATGGGGGGCTTCTAGGACCAGGTGTTAGTAAGTAAAAATCCCCCATGTCTGGTTTTGGATTTTACTCACTAAAATATTGCGTAAAAGGTTGGTAGTGCAAACACTACCCTTACCTTCCTGAAAGGAAAGAAATTGTGTATTATGCATAATTAAAAGATTGATAGTTGCCTAATATTCAGGATATCTGTGGGAATGCAAGCACATTTTTCTTCTCTGCATTGCACCTCCCTCAGCTTTGTGATTTCAGGGCCAGAGATGCTCAGTGCTGTAGGAACACTCCAGATAAGTCTCTGCAGGTCATGCAAGCCTGAAAGAAAGTCAGACTCCTCATCTGCAGGAAGCACTTCAGAATTACCAAGAGAGATTTGTTAGGACACTAAAAAGTAGGAGTCACTTTCAACCTCATTCAGACTCACAATTATTTGGGATGCAGTGCTTACGTCTCTTTGTCTTCCCTTCTTTACCAGAGCCACACTAAGGATGTTTGAAGGGCTGTAGCCACAATAATTAAAGATCTATTTAACCCCTGTGCTACAAACCTACTGCCAAAACTCTAACAGTCTAAGCTCTTTAATTAGCATACATGCAAGAGAAGTCATCAGCTTAGGCAGTGATTCCTTGGAAGACAGGTTTTAAAGCTACTTTTCTACCAGGGTAGGGAGTTATTCAACCTAGGAGAGCACGGGCTAAAATACCCTCATTTTAGGGTAGTATAGGCTGGTTTTGCTCTAAGTCTTGTCTCGTTTATAGGTAAGAACAATGCTTCTCATCTATGCTTGGGCACAGCCTGGGTCTCAGAATGACCTAGATTTATCAATTCCTGTAGAATTTAGCAATGGCTACTGGGCCACAACTCTCATTTTGGCTACATTTTAAATTCAGTGTGAGAGGGAAACCACAAATAGGAGCAGCATGCCTTTAGCTGGCTAAATACTACTGACTGCATGAGAAGATGGTTCAAAAAAGTTTTCTAATGTTTCCCTTTTCTAAAACTAATGACTGCTGGTCCCCTCACTGCTGCCTCTTTGCCACAACAAGCAGCTGTTAACAGAACATGAGCTGCAGAAGAGCAGCTGAAAATACATCTTACTTTTTCACAGCACAGTACTCCTTACCCAGATAATTATTTTTCATTTGTAGCTTCAACAGTCTTTGCTACCTGTCTGTAGTTTCCTTATTTGAAGTCAGGCAATAAATTATTAATTAACTTCGATTGCAAAATGCATTGCCTGCCCAACACAATTTGACAGAGACTTTCTGGATGTAGTTTGATGGTTGCCTCGAGTTACGCCTAAGGGTTTTGTCCACCCCCTGAAAAGCAAAGTGATATGGATAGCTAACGTAGGAAAGATGCAAGTCAGCAAGTCCACAGGCATGTGGGGCCATGAAAACTCAGAGCGAAGCAGGGTGAAGAGCAGATGAGAGTTAACCCTGTGCTGTGCTCAAAGTATCAAACCCTCCTTCTCATCTATACACCAGGTTGTCATCTGTCCCACGTGAGCGAAGTCGGGGGGTTAGTAACTCAAGCTTCCCCACAATACCAGCTTCATAGTCATAATGGACCAATTGGAGGAGTCTGCTTGCAGCCTCTGCTGTGCTGACATTCTTTGGAAGTGGCCAAGGAGCTTTTCAACCTACTGTTTTCAGAGGTCCATCTTCCTCCAGCAGATCTGTACCTAGATTTATGAAAAAAAGAACAAGGAACAGAAGCCACGAACCTGATCTCATCCAAGAATTACAGAAAAGAAGATATGAAAGAAAGAAATTCCCTCAATATTCGACAAAGAAATGGGACTGTTTTCCCAAAAGTCTCCTATGAAGTGCCAGCAGTCCTCTGAACTCAAGATAAGCCAGTGAAACAGAGCTCTGCACTTAATGGAAAAGCCATTTTGACTGAACAAGTGCATTTCCATTTAAAAAAATCTATTACAGACATGGATTGCAGTGCTCATACTTGAGCATATGAAAAGAGACAAAGAATGTAAGTCAGTCATCATTTGCTTACAGATGCATCCTCCCCAAAGGCTCAGTTGTGGTTTGATGATAACAAATAAATATGCAATAATGGCTCATTTACACAAGCTCTGGCAGAAGACAGAGGTGACTAAGAACACTTTAACACAGTGTCATACAGAGCTTTTCCTTCAAATCATGCCAGAGTCTGCTGAAGTCAGGGTGATGAAGTTCACTTTACCTCTATTCAGATTTCTAGCTAGATTTCTTAGGTCTGCAAATAATTCATAGAGAGAAACACCCTTTCACATCATGATTCCTCAAGCCTGTGCAAGTCATCTGCTCTCAGATGAGATGCATCACTCCAAAACGCAAGACCCATTTCTCACTAAGGCATATAGAGGCAATCTCATATGACACCATCCAGATGTGTTCAGATGTGTTCTGCTCTCTCAGTCTTTGCATTGGCTTAGCAGACTGTAGCTGAGAGGTCAGCAATATGTTCTGGTGGGGGTAAGCAGTTTTGGAGACCTCAGTCCTGAAAGTATGCACTGCATCACAGTATTCCACCCCTGAAATAAGCAGTGTCCTGTAGTGAAGCCACCAGCCATTCTGCTGGAAGGCATTCTGTCCTTATTATACTTCCTACAGTAGTGTAAAATTCACTGCTAGTTTCTACATGTTACATTTTCCATGAACTTTCTCTTTGTGTTTTTCTCATTTCACTTTGCCTCTTCCTCATATTTCTTTGTGTTTCCCTCTACCTTTTTCCGAGTCTTATCTTGTTCATTGTCATCCTATTTTCTATTTCTCATTTCTTGCTGTTTTTATGTAATACCATTATTTATTGTTTTTTGTCAACAATCCTTCTCTTTAATACAATTCTTACACTTATCCTTTCCAAGAACTATGGAATAGAAAATAAGTTCCATTCTTCTTGCTCTCCAAATCATCTATTAAATGTATTATATGTTGTATTTCTGAACAGTATAATAGATAAACACAGCAGAAAAAACTTTACAGACTATTCTGCACATAACGGTAAAATCTTTCTGAAAGCTATGCACACTTAAGGGAAAATAAATTGGTATCCCATAACATTTCTGTCACTTAACTTTTATTTCCTGACTCATGTTCACACTTTTCTCAATTATTTTTGTAATACAGTTCAGCTCAGTCACTCAGAGCTCTTAGAAATCACACCCACCTTGTTTAGTCTGTCTTGTTTAAGGAACACTAATTCGACTGAAGAACCCGCCTCAAAAATTGCTTTTCAATCTTCAGAATTTTGCATATCAGCCCTAAACACAACGAATAGAAGTCCATCTGGCATTTTATTTGTTCCTTACCTCTTTTCCAAAGCTTACAAACCAGTTGCAAGACAGTAAAATTTGGAAATATGTTTCATCTCCATCTCCAGGAGGTTAAAAGCAATGTTTAGGTTACTGTATGCAAGACAGGATTGTGCCTGGCGATTTAAAGCTAGGGGCTGGGACACAGGAACTCTGGGGAGCTCTCCACATCACACACTGTAGAAAAACTCCAAGCTAATTTCAGAAAGGTACATGAGCATTTCAGCTTCAGGGAGGGGCAGATGCATATGCTGTTTTTTTCCATGAAGATACGGAAGATCATTCAATGCCACCTCAGCTCTCTAACCAGCCCTAAACTCTCTGCTTTGCCCTAATGTGACAAGCGCAGAAAACCTCATAAACTTCCTGCAGCTGGACACCTGTGAAATGTGAGCTCAGGTATTTCCTAAACTACTCAAACAGTGTCTCAAATGGTCTTTTAGGTCATTGCTAAGGAAGATCAAGGAACTTACTATTATTTGTGCTTGGAGTCTGATACAGAGAAGCACTCAGCATATGAGAAAACCCCCTCAGCAACTCTTCCCCTGCTGCTGGCTGCAGCCTGCTTCTGCTCATATTCAGTGTGAGGACATGCAAAGCCCAAGATAAATGCTGGAAACCCTCAGCTCATATAAGCCCAAGCAACACCCAAGCCCAGGTGGTCTATTTGGCCCTCTTACCCAGGGGATCCTCTTCTTGTGGGCAACCCAACCTACCCAACCTCCACTCACCCAAAAAGCTCCAAGAGAATATTTGACCTTCATTTCATGCAACTGCCCCAAAACAGGACAGGATGCTGACAAAAGGAAGGTTTGTTCATAAATCTCCCATCTAATTTTCAACAGAGTTCACCTCACAACCATTTAAGCACCCATGCAATCAGGTGACAGTACTCTGAGGTCCAATCTCATGTGCTTGCTGCTCTTGCCAGTCTGCTTCCCTCCCACACTAATTTGGCCACAGGGCTCAGCCCTGGTAGCACACAGCCTGCAAACCAACAGGTACCAGAACAAGCTGTTTGCCACTGGTGAAAGAAATAGTGGAACTGGAGGGGAGTGAAGCAAGAAAACCCACTTCCAGGGTGACCAGCACCTCCCTATTGTATCTCTATGTACAGCACTGCCCAAGCCTTAACTAGAATACTATTGTTTCTGAACTCTGGGTGTTTAAATAGTAAAACTCAGTCTCTTTCCCTAAGCATTGAGGCACTTCCTTTAAACCCATGGTAGGATGTAGGCAGGCACCAGAGTTGAAGGATGCAATCTTAATAATCTGCATCAAATTTTAACTAGTGTATTTCCTTAGAAACTTTGAGTTCCCACTGACACCCTTCAATCCTGCCCAAAGCATGATAGATAGCATTGCAAAACATCTTTAATTCAAACATAAGACTGCTGGAAACAGGCCAAGTGGATTTAACCCCTCTTTGGTGCCTGGAACAGCTCTGACTATCCTGTGATACCTTCCAGTGGAGTTTGTACATTTCCAGGCAAGTCTGCAGCTGCAGGCTTTTCTTCTTGTAGAAGAAGGGCAATCCCTGACATATTATTGTCCAATCATTTTGTCAAGCCTTTCAGTGAAGTTCCAACCTAAATCGTTCTGTGATTCTATATAGAGTAGAAGTAGCATTGTGACACAGTGATGATTTCATACATCCCATATTCAGTCTGGGAGACACAACCTGGTTCTTCTGAAAGCTTTCCAGAGCAATAAATAAAAGGATTTTTGCAACACCTGCTGCCGTACTTTGGAAGGAGAATCTGGAACTTCCTGCTGAATAGGGCCCTTTCACATCTTCATGGTTTCTTGGCAAACCTTTGACTTTTCTGAAGTTGTTTCATTAAGCCAGTTAAGTCTGAATCAGAAAAAAAATCTAAGGCTTGTGAAGCAGCTTAATCCCTCTTAATAACCCAATCTGATGATATTTTAAAACCTTCTGTTATTTTTATTTTCAATAAAAAGGCATCAATATTTTGTCATCTATCTTTATAGGAGCAGCATAACCATTGTCCACTTGCTGCAAAGGACCTGAACTATAAGTGTGCTGGAGCTACTCTCCTCTCCCACTCATACAATGTGTCTTTTTGAATGCTGATGTAACTGGTGCAGTTCCACAAGCCATTGTTGACTTTCCTCCAAGACTTCCCCGTTGGACTAGTCCTCTCTTCTAGAGAGAGAACACTGAGCTGGTTTTGAAGACAGTCATCTTCAGTTAGTGACAACAGTCTAAAACATGCACTCAGCACTTCTTTACCTCCCTTACTAGCCAAATAAACAAGTGGGGAAAGACTTCTGGAGGGCATTGTCTTGTATGCTAAGACATGGTGAGTAAGTCAGGCGAGATGAATTCCTCATCTCCCATGATTTCATTTTCCCTCACTAATGGCTGTAAATTGGGCCTGGGAATCTTGGTCAAACCTGAGTTATTTTCAGATAGCCAAAGTTCAGCAGGGTGAATGCCAGAAATGCTGTAGTGAACACCAGAGACAATGGCAGTCTTTCAGTTGACTTCTGCTAACAAATGATCGGCCAAACCTTCCAAAAATTTGACTCTTTCTGAAGAAGGTTGATGAGCAGTGTTAGGATCTGTGGCAATAGTTAGGATAACTCATGTGCTATAGAAGTTGTTCAGTATCTTGCAGGACTGGCTCAGTACAGGGCAGAGCAATAACAGGGAATGGCAGCTGTTGACTTGCTCTTCCGTTGGACTGTTTTACCTCGTTGTTCTCTCAGTTCAAAAGTATTAGAATCACAAATTTAAATGTAGATACTTCATCATTTTTACATGGAGTAATTTTACATTTCTTTCCAACTCATCACTGAAGTCCTTCAGTCTAAGGCATACACATGTGTATGACTCTAGACATTTGGCTATAGCGTAAAAAGCTTTGTACTTGGGCATACTTCCCAGCTTTCCCCCTCTCCCATCAGCTTTGCTAAGAAGGGAAAATTGAGGGGGATAGTGCTCCCCTCAGAGCTGTTGAAGTACACAAGTTCATTCAGTCAGTTGAGCAAAGGCAGAGCATTTATGTACTTGGTCAGAATTGAGGGGCTAGAAATTTCCATAAGTGTTTCTCAGTTTTATACAGTGCAAAGTAGTATTACTTTTGCCAAATTCTGTGCAATTTCCACAGTTTTCCACACTCTTCTTACACTGAAAGGAGAGAAATAGGCATATCCCTAGGGCTGTCTTACCCACAGGTTGCATGATTTACTTTCTGAGGCACCGGTGTCTTTCCACAGTCAGCAAAGGGAGACCACTGGTTTATTTTTAGATGGCTGCCATTAGATGAAGAGAAAACAGCCCACAAGTGACTTCCCTCTTTACCACAGCTACCACACTGCCAGGCATTGAACATACCGCAACTCTCTTGTCCTTGTGACAACTCCAGGCTGCTGCACCGTCTTGTTCCATGGAACATCCCTTCCGTGTCCTGAACTGGGGAGAAAGCTGACAACATATATGCCTTGTCAGCTGGTGTGTCTTCTCATGCTGCTTCTACTGCAGAGATAACAGTGTAACTTAAGAGCAGAAATGATATTTACCTTGAAAAGAGTATGCACATGCAATCCACTTTTACTAATGATGGTCTCATCAAGGCTGAGATCCTGATCAAGTTATGAGAAACTATAAATGCCTGATCTGTATATTTTTCCTTTTTTTTTTTTTTTTTACAAACTGAACATTTCACAAGAAAAAAATCAGGATACGTCAGTTGGGGAACTGTTAACACCAGAGACTTATTAATAGTAACTACAATACAAAAGCAGCCATTTTCAACTTTTATACAGCATTACATTTGCTTGATGCAGATAAAAAGAAATTACTCGTGAGGCAGTGGAAAGAAAGGTGTAGGAGGGTGAATCACATTGGAAGAATAGGAAAAAAATGAAAGTGGGGGCAAAATTTTTTGAGCATGCTGTGTCATCATCAGTAAAAACTAATTTGCTATATCAGTGGACTGCTATTAACTCCTGCTTGGTTGAGCATAATGCATGGTGGAGGAGGGAATATTTCAGTCAAATTGAATGACAGTAATTTTGGGGAAAAGAGAATGACTATTTTTTTTTTTTTTGGAAAGGAATTCATTGACGTCTTCATATCTAATTCTGATTTGCAGCCCATTAGTGCACAGTTGCACAACTGGAGCCAAACTCTTGCTGTTAGTAGGGCACAGCTCAATTGTCTAAGACTGAAAGTAAGTGAACACAAGGAGAGGGCAAGTTCTCTTGGGAACAGGATGACAAACTTTTAGTGAAGACATAGTTTATCTGTTAAAATTGCAGTTAATTATAGGTATCATTCTTTTTTCTGTCTCAAAGACTGTGGTTATATTAGTAAGATTAGTCTTTGAAACAGGACTAGGGAATGCTCTAGAAAAATCTCTACTTCAGGGATACCAGGCTTTGTCAAATTACTAATCTAGTATAATCTGCATATGACACAGGACTGATTCCCACACTGGATTTTTATGCATGTTTATAACAGAAGACACTGACTTTGTCACCCATTGTCACCTGACTGATATTTTTTTTTTCAAGATTGCATCTTCCATTTCTCTCTGCCTAGGAATACCCTTTATTCCATAAGGGAAGATTGGAAAACATATTTATTCACGTAAAAGTCAGAAAAAAACCAAGATTTAATACTGTGCCAGAGAAACCAAATTAAGGGCTTAATCCAGACATGAAAAGTGACCCTACTTCCAGGCACACTCCATTTTTAATGTGCAGTTTTTTCCCTAGTTTGTGCTGTCAGTATCTCTGCCTCTGCCTGGAGTCTGAAGGGCTGTTCCCACCAGAGAGGGCAGTGACCTGAGCCCTTGGTCTCCTTCATATCAATTCCTACACTATTCCTTACTGAAACCTTTCCTAGCACCTGATCTGAGTCAATATATCAAAGTAGGTGGCATGTTGCAAAATCAACAATCATCCTGTGAAACCTTTCAGGATTTTTTTCTCATTTGCAGGGTGCAAAATAGTCACGTGGCACATCTCAAAAAAAAAAAAAATCCCCAAATTGTCCAGTTTTCTCAGTACTGCACAGCTCTGGGGTACACAACCCATGCCTATGTTGAAATTCAGGTATGTAAAACACGCAGGGGACCCCAGGCGCATTTCCCTTTGCACCAGACTAGATCTCCAAGAAGAGTGCTGAGAGCAGCCCCCAAGGCTAAATGCTCCCACATAAGACCAGGACCAGATTCCCATGTCTTGTTTCCCCTTCTGATCCTTTCTGTTCAGTGCAGTAATTCCACAGCAGATCACTTTGCCATTTCATTGTGACAATCCGAAGGACATCTGAATCCTTTGCATAAGTAGTGGTAGGAGTTTAATGGAAAAAATATTTCTCACCAAACCCTCTGCACTCTCCTGTTGATAACTTGTGCCCTTTGTTTATCCCTTTCACTTGTGCTACAGAGCTCGTACAGCCAGGTCACTCCAACTCACTGACCTGCTGCTGAGTGATTTATTTCTTTGAGTTCTTCTCTGCTCCTACTGTGCTTCCAGTACCTCTAAGGCTGTCTCAGTAGGCCACATCCCAGGAGGCACTTTGGGAAACAGATGACATCTTTCCTCTGTCACAAAAATACGTGCTGCTCTTTAGAATGTTCTCAATTTCGGCTCAAGATTGTGACTTGTAAGATTCTGCCACAAACTGCCCCTTGAATGCTCCAAAAAACATATCATTGTTCTGCTCCACACCTTTGGAAGGGTCTGGAGAGTTTTGCTGAGGTGTTAATACCACCAGGACACAGTACTTCTTTCAGGACAACACTGAAGAAAACTTATGGACAAATACCTTTCTATTGAAGGTATTTGACAAGAAGGTTGCAGTGTGGAGAAAGGTGTAGGCAGTACAGGAAGGAGTGGGTCTGATCTGCTTCTCCCTGCTCCAGTGAATGTCATACTTGACACAGAGATCAAGGTAGATCCTGTGTGGTGGTTTAGAGTTAAACTGGCAGAAGAAATCAATCCAACTCAGAATGGGATTGCAAGTCAGAATAACAATTTAATGAAAGATTACAAAATACACTGATACAGAAGGGAAATCTGTTTGACCCACAAAAACAGATGTACAGCCCAGCACAGCAGGGCACAAGCAGAATGGAGCTCACCAACCCCTGTGATGAACACCACGTGGCCCCCCTGAGTTCAAAGTAAGAAGAAAGGAAGAAACCTGCTGGTGAAAATGATGGTTGCAGTCTGGTCAAGCCTCTGGTCCTCCTGTGGATCTGAAGAGAGTTCCCGCTCCCAAAACCCCAAGCTTATATCTGCTTGGGCTCAGATGGGAACGCCCAGTCCCTCCCCCAGAGTGGAGAGTTTCACAATGGGTGATTTACTCTGTGAGGTGAACAATGGCATATTTTTGTCATCCCTGATGGCCCATTAGCAGATGTGACCCCTCAGGTGGGTGTAAAGGCCGGAAAACTTCCTTATCTCACAGAAGTTCCTAAACACCCATCTTGTAGCCTGAGGGGTTGGGTGTGCCCTGGGCAGCTGCTGCAAAAGGTCCATTGTGAGCAGTTCATGAGAAAAATGACATAGAGGGTTTAGAATACACACCCACACAGTGACAAACTGATCCTGGCTACTATAACCAGGATATCCTGCTAGAAGGGATATAAACAGGAGGCACAGAAAATGATTAATTATTTTATTTAAAAGAAACAATATTCCTTGGTCATAAGCCTCCGGGTAATAAATAACTACCATTTCCTACCTCTACAACATCTGAATGAGAATGCCGTACACTGAATGTAATTCTTCAAGAAAAACTGTCAGAAAAGCTTAGGAAATGCACAAAACTGGATCACATGGCTGTCAAAAGAGCAGTTTTGCTGAGAAACCATCAGAACTGGATGTAGAGCAGTCCAAAGTCATCTCAGCTCTGGGCAAGGCAGAGTTTTCTTGCTGGGTTTTTTTGTGGGTTTTAATTTGTTTGTTTTAAATAACTAGTAATTATTCTAAGATTTAGCTATTCAAGTTTATTAAAGAGCTGGACTGAGGTCTAATAAGATGGGAGGATGACAAAACCCATATTTGTGTTATTTCTGAAAGGTTTTAAGGGGCACTCCAGTATGCAAAAGCAGTCAAGTTTCCCATCTGGATCAGAAAGTGGTGTAAGAGTCAGGTCCACATAAGGCAAGGAAATTAGGAACCTGTTCTAAAATATCCCTCTAATCAATTATCCTTTTCTTGAAGAATGTCTTGAAACTAAGAGAGAAGATTCTGAAAGTGATAAACTTCAGATTTTAAGGGTCTAGGAAAAGGGGAAAAAAAGGAAAACAAAATGGAAGAATTAAAAAAAAAAAAGAAAAAAGAAGGAAAAAAAAAAGAAAAATAAGGAAAAAAGACATTGTGGGGGTTCAGAAGTACTCTGTTCTTTTGCAAAAGGGTACAGGGCAGAGACTGGGGAGTATGTGGGTGTGCATGTGGTGGATTTGCCCTGGCTGGATATTGGATGCCCACCAAAGCTTTACTGTCACTTCTCAGCTGGACAGGGGAGAGAAAATATACCAAGAGGATCATGGGTCAAAATGAGAACAGGAGGAGATCACTCACCGCTTACCATCATGGGCAAAACAGATTCAGCTTGGGGAAATTAGCTGAATTTATTACAAATCAAATCAGAGTAGGATAATGAGAAACAAAAACAAATCTAAAAAACCATATTCCTCTCACTTCACCCTTCTTCCCGGGCTCAACTTCACTCCATATTTCCCTACCTCCTCCCCAACAGTGGCACAGGGAGATGGGGAGGAGGGGGCTGTGGTCTGTTCATCACATGCCATCTCTGCCACTCCTCCTCAGGTGCTGGACTTCTCACATTCTTCCCCAAGTCCAGAGTGGGATCTCTCCCATGAGACACAGCTTTCCAACACCTGCTCCAGTGTGGGTCCCTTCCGTAGTGTGCAGTCCTTCAGGAGCAGGCTGCTCCAATGTGAGTCCTCTGCAGGGTCACAAGTCCTGCCAGCAAACCTGTTCCAGCATGAGCTCCTCTTTCCACAGAGCCACAGGTCCTGCCAGGAGTCTGCTCCAGTGCAGGCTTCCTGCAAGATCACAGCCTGCTTCAGGCATCCAACTGCTCTGGTATGGGATGCTCCATGGGCTGCAGGGGCACAGCTGCCTCACCACAGGCTGCACCACGGACTGCAGGGGAATTTCTGTTCCAGCACCTGGAGCACCTCTTCCCTCTCCTTCTGCACTGACCTTGGCATCTTCAGTGCTGTTGCTCTCACATATTCTCACTCCTCTCTTCTGGTTGCTGTTCCCCAGCAGGGTGTTTTCCCCCTTCTTAGTTGATAACCCAGAGGTGGTGCTAGCATTGTTGATGGGCTCAGCCTTGCCCAGTTAGACAGGTCCATCATGGAGCTGGATGGTATTGGCTCTGTAACACACAAGGAAGCTTCTGGCAGCTCCTCATATATGCCACCTTTGTAGCCCCTCATTACCAAAACCTTGTAATACAAGCACAATATGGTATTAATTCCAAAAGACAGAGAAAATAAATAAGCTTGAGACTGGTCTCATAAGGTCATCTGTTGTTTACCAAAGGTCTTCTAAATCCTAACACTGACTCTAGACTGAATAGCAGAATAAAATACTCCTCATACACTGCTCTGCTCACATACAGAAGAGTGGAGCTCAGGCAGCCATACTGGGTTATAACTTACTTGTGTTTCACTCTCCTTTTATTTTTTTAAAGTGATTCGTGAGAAGGTTGTAAAAGGTCAAAAGTATTAACTTTTCCAGATTATGCACTCATTTCTAATAAAGTATTTTATCCCTCCAGAAGGCACTCCACAGTTTTGGGAGTGGATATTTCATGTTTCTCCTTGGAAACTTGGTGTGGCTGGTATACATGTCATGGCACCCTGTTTCTGTTTTTTTTCTGTATTTGGACTACAGATCACTCAGACATTCAGAGATGACAGGTCAGAAATCTTGCAGGTAAGAGCTCATATTTAAAATTGCCTTATGTAAACATTAATTTTATTATGAACTGTAAAAAAAAACCCCAAAACAACAAACAAACCCAAACACTGTAAGCAAACAGGAAAGATGCACAACTTACTAGTAATTTCAGTTATAATTTGATTTGAGAGTATTTTTTTTAAGTTTCTACTTTGCAGTTAACTGAAGAACCTTCTAAAAGTTTTACATCGTATCATTCATATCTTCACTAGAGTACCAGGCCCTTTGAGATACCTCCTGTTAATCCCTGGATACTTACTGGATACTTTTTCCCTATAAATTCAAGGCACACTCCAGTACCCCATAATCCTTATTTTTCCAATGAATTTTCCCAGAACACCAACACTTGCTACTTTATGCCTCAGGATAATCAAAAGCTTCTCCAGCCTTGCAGATGCATGACCTCTGCAGCTAGCAAATTTAAGCAAAGTATTTCCTCTTTCTCTCTCTGTAATTCCACTCTTTGTGTTTTCTGTATAGTTTATCAATTAGATTTGGAGGGTGCCCAGGTTCTTGCAACAGTTAGTGGAGCCCTGATTTATGGACTGTGTCAGCCCCAAACTACCCCCAAAAACCTCACATTGAATCTTTAACATTCAGTAGGTTTTATTTCCAATGTTATGTTTTCTCCCTATCCTCCTCCTCCACAGTATGTCCCTAGTTTTACTTCTGCTCTCAATCCCACCTCCAGCATCTCTCAGTGTAGGGCATTCAATGGCATTAACACACACTCTTCTTTTCCTTCTGCATCATTACTGAGGAAACAAGTTGATTACAGTATTTATAAAGATCTTTGATTTACCACTTCTGACAAAAATATTACCTTTAGTCCTAACCTTATATTTTCTTAATTTCATTTTCAGTCCCAGCATAGCTCATATTCAGGCTCATCTGAATTCTTTTTGAGTGTGAGTTTTTCAGCCACACCATTTCATGCTCACTGCTTAAGGAAATGCATTGTAATCCAAAAGCATAATAAACCAGATCAACTGCTTTGCTTTCAATTACCATTTTAGCCATTCTGTGAAAAAAATCTGCCAAGATTTATTTATTATACACATTCTCATTTCTTTTCCTTGTGCTTCTGAGGACGAAATCTTTTTCTGTGTTAGTCTGGGTATCTATTTCTCTGCTAAGCAAGAAAACCTCCATAAAAGTAATTAACCTTATGCCAACTTTGCACTAGGAATTTTATCAAAGTTTATTCCTCTTCTTTATAAGCAAGAAGTTCTGGATGCTGCCTTAACCAGTATTTTCAAAGTGAACATGATGACTTTTTCTCATTTTAGAGTTTGTCTGTTGACTTTGAGACATCTCATCTGAACATACACAGACACCTTTGTTAGATACACAGAAGTGCAAGTAAATTAAAAAAGCTTACTTTCCCCCATTCCCACTGTCCATGAAATGCAAATACAGCTTCTCTGTCTTGCAGGCATATTATGAGGAAAAATATGTTACTATAACTTAAGGTCTCAGATACTGTGTTAATGAAGCAGATACGGGTAGACGTCTTGATAGACATGAACTGATTTTTTTCTCCTTTTCCTTACGCTATTGAAAAGCTTTACACTTCAGCTGTGGTTATATCACTTGTAGGAACACATAAAGTAGCATTTTTCACCCTTCTGAATTGTCCTTCACAGGCTCAGGATGGGTTGTTGTACCAGGGGAAATCTGAAATAAGGAACATGAGCAAGACCAGGTCTCTGCAATACAAACCTGACTCAAAAAGCAATCTATACTTTGGTGCCATGTAGGTCATGTAGGAGGATAAAAGATATGCTGTAATAACTGTGATTCTTAGTTTATACTCAATAGGATCAGAAGTTGACATTGTATCTGGTATTCGTTCTTCCATTTTAAGCAGCCATCACAAGTCTTATGAATTCTCCTCCTCAAATTGTGAATGGCATTTAGATTCCAAAATGACAAAAAAGTTTCCAGACTTGAATGAAGCACAGACTGGAGTTGTTTCACTAAATGAAATTATACTTGCTTTCATGTACGACACATATTTTGGGAGGTGCACATTAATTTCAGAAGAAAAACTGGTTTCCTCATCCACTATTTGCATAATTACTACAAAAGGTCACTGGACAGATGAGATGAGCTCAGGAGAAGAAAACTATATGGAGAAACTATATGGAGTCTTCCCAGTCTCTTCCAAAGAGGGCAGTTGTTTCCAGCCTATCAAGGAAAGAAGATGACAGGCACAGCTACCAAGCAAGGTCAACTTTTAAACAACTAAAACACAGAGTTTAAAAAAATGTTAAACTTTGTCTCCGTATCAAATATTAATAATATGTGGCATGGTTTATATCTATGAGTTGATTTTTCTTGCCATCAAGTCACTGTGTGGACTGTACATTATTTCCATATATCATTGGAAAAATAACCCTAATTCTCAGAAAACCAATCAATTAACATGAAGAATCCTTTATAATGATTATAAGGGAATAACCCTTCCAGACATGCTGGTCTCTGTCATTCCATCAAACATAACATGTAAAAGGTGCTCCAGCACTTTGTGCTGCAAAGATCACTACTCCTGTAGAAATACTTTCTAGACATTATATCATTTAGTAGAAGAAAGGTCATTAATGTTCTGTTCTGCCTGTCCAAAACCAACAGCATAAACCAATTATTTTTACTTCACAGCTGCAGGCCAGAGAATTCTCTGTCAAGGTTCTCCACGTTTCTCTGCCAGACTGGTGAATTGGCCAGAACATGTCAAGGTCATTAAAAGGTGATATGACATGCAAAGATCCAGATATTCCTTGCCTTGGCATATCAGGCTAAACCCCTTAAATTTCTCAGAATAAAATGTCACCATTGAGAAAATAGTGCAATCCATATGCAATCTGCTTTGCAGAGAGAGAACAGAAACTTGACATACTTTTCTACCAAAGAGAAAATGCAATGATAATTCAGGTGTGATTGTTTCATACCTCTGTAAGGAATGGATGCAAAGGATTCTCTCTTTAATAGATAAGTGCTATAACAAGGCACAAAGATTATAGACAGAAGCTAAGCCTATTAGACTGAAAATAAAATGCAGTTTTCAAGAAGCGACAAACAACTTAAAAACAGCCATTGATGCAGCAATCAGAGTAGAGGGAGTACTAAGAAGGCAAATTCTGTATAATACATTTAAAACAGCAATAAGTACTGTTACAAAGATACTTTACATTCCACCCCAAAGCCAACTACAGGAATTACTGGATATTCAAGACCTTCCATGTTATATTTTTACTATCATAAGGCTATATTTTGGCCTTAGCATCTAGAAATACATAAACCAGTAATAAATAATATTTCCCTCAGAGAGCTGATATCCACAAGGGATTCGCTGCCCATATTCAAGGATTAGAGTAGGTCCAACACAATGCTGAGTTATCCTTGTTTCAGCTTACAGTGGTTCAGGATTACCTTCCGTAGCCATAGGTTTGGTGATCTCCTGCTACCTTCTCCATTTTTAGGCTCTGAATATGTGAATATTATCTTTACACTTTCACACTTGCTCCTGTTCTTGTTTCAGTCTATAGCCAGATGGAGCAGGAGTCCAACACTTTTGGCCTAGCCTTACTAGGAACAGTCCATGTTTTATTAATATATATCCTTTTCTGCACCAGCAGTTGAATGACCAGAGAAGAGGTCTTAGTGCCATACTCAAACTCCTGAGCTATATACATTTTCATTTTTTTTTCCAAATACCAGTTAAACACTATGAAGCATGGACTGAAATCAGCAAAGCAGAAGTGTATTCTCTGTGCATTTATATAGCATTTTGCTAAATATATTCTTCAATTTTCTTCTTATATTTCCAGGGAGGCTTTTCAGCAGCATGTCATTATCTCAAACGGCATGATTTCTTGTAGATATTTATTTTGTCTCTATATGTATTACAGGTCCAATAAAAATTGATTTAATAGGGAAAAATTCTCAGATTTGTGAGCTGTAGGTAATACAGTTATTGCAGGAAAGTTTGAATGTGTTTACCTTTGTCAGGCTCTAATTAAAGACACCATTTAAAAGGCAGAGATAACTGCAATGTTCAGCAAGGCTGCAGGAGACTCAAAAGATAAGAGGGGGCAAAGAAAGCTCAACTCAAAAGAGGAATGTATTCCTGATGAACAACTCAACCAGCCTTAATCAGAATCTGCTGACAGAGAAGTGTTGGACTGGATAACAGCTTCCAAACCTGGAGACAAAAAGGCTCCAGCATCTTCCAGTACCTAAAGGGGGCATATAAGAAAGATGGGGACAGACTTTTTTGTACAGTCTGTAGTGACAGGACAAGGCTTTAAACTAGAAGAGGGTGGGTTTAGGTTAGTTATAAGGAAGAAATTCTTTACTGTGAGGGTGGTGAGGCAGTGGACCAGGTTCTCCAGAGACCCGGTGGATGCTCCCTCCCTAGAAGTGCTCCAGACCAGGCTGGATGAGGCTTTGAGCAACCTGATCTATTGGAAGGTGTCCCTGCCCATAGCAGAGGTTTGAAACTAGATGTTTTTTTAGATCCCTTCCAGTCCAAGTTATTCTATGATTCTGTAATGATTCCAAACTTCCAACTTGCATATATTTTCAACTAAACTAAACGATGGAAGTGTAAATATTGTACAATCGTGTTTATTTTCAAGCAACAGATAACTGCTGGCAGGGAGGAGCTTAATGTGTTACACATCTTCTGTTTCTGCTTTCAAACTACCCTTGGATACACAACAATAAGCTCATGAAACCACTTCTGAGCATTGACTTTCCACCCCAACCCTGCACAATCCCACCAAAGGCAAGAACTAGTGGAGCTGCTGGTGCAGGAGTAGGGAAGAAAACAGCACAACATTCCCAGAGAGCACATAGTGTGTTGTGTGACAGAGGAACACATTAATAGTCCATTTGGTGAAAATAGGACAAGCAAGATCAGCACAGAAAAAAATTCAGCATCTCAGGAGCAGAGCTGTGCGTATCTTGTTGGAGACACTTGAAGATGTAGGAAAATAGGCCCATCTCCAGTATTCTCCACATCTAGGGAAGGAAAAAATGCCTCAAAAGGCCTTCAAGTCTCTCCAAAGTAATAAGCAGAATCCAGAAAAAATGACCCAGTGAAACAGAAAGGATATATCTGTGGTGAAGTAAAGAAAGGTGAGGTTTTGCCAAAATGAAATTCACTGCCATGCCATTCCCTGAAACAGCCTGTGATCCTACAGTGCAAGTGTTGAGCCCTAAAAAGAAGATTTAAGTGTTGGGCCTTTGCATCAGATGTGAAATAGGAGGAAATTCTGCCTAGACAGAGCAAACAGAAGAACTCAAGGCCTCAAAAACACAGGTGGAGGACAGCATACCATTCACACTATGGGGCATCTGTACCCAAGCCTAATATTCCCCTGTATGATCCATGCCCTGTGACTACTTCTTGTGTACCCTGTTTTTCATCCACCAATTCTTTGCCTTCTATTTGTTTCCTGGGCAGAAATCAGTGCAAAAAGGACCTCAATGTGTGATGGGAACTTGCTAAAGAGTTTGTAACAGCCCATCTAGAGACTAAGATGAAAATACTGCAGTTCTGAAGCAGCCATATCCTAAACCAATTATGGTAAAACATGGTATTTGCTGCTTGCCTGGAGCAGCCTCATGGAAAACCAGCATTTGAGAACCCGGTCAGTGCATTTACACAGATATTACTCAGAGATAATTGCAAAACAAATGAGAATTAAACTTACCCCTAGGTAATAAATCTACCTTTCTCAGAATTAATAGTTTAGGAGAAGATCATAAATATTTATGAAAAAGGAGGAAGAAAAGTATAAAAAAGACAGGTAGAACCCATAATTTATTTCTTTGGAGTGTTGGATAGTCACTACAACTGTCTGACTGTGAAATTTAGTCTTTTCTATCATTATATATGACCTTTCAGTTCCAGACCTTTCATGTCTCCCCAGAACAGAAAGACCAAGAAATGAGAAATTACACAGTCTACATTTTTAAGTCTTTCAGCATTTGGTCACTACACTTCAGGATCTGGAGTGGCCAGAAGTGTGCTTAAGGAGAACTTTCTTGATTTAAAATGCTTTAAAGCATGTGTGATTTAAAGTAGGTGCCTACTTAATTGCTTACCCATAGGTAGAAAGAAGTAGACACCTTCTCCCATTCTGTCCACTCAGTGCAATAAAACAAGGATAAAAGTTCTGAGAGCCAGAGTTGGGTTATAAAAAGCAACAGAGCCACTGCAGTGGGATGTTTGAGACAAGCAAACATCAGGTCATGGTTCCTCAAGACAATCTGTCAGAAATACAGGGTTTCTTAATGGATGAATGTGTACCTGCTGTGCTAATCCAAGAGCTCTTCACAAGGCTCCAGGGAGCAGTGATTATTCATGAATTAATCAAATGAAGAGTGAAGCTACACTTGCAAATGATATAGACAAAGAGGCACAGAGGATTGAGATGCACACTGTCCTTTGCTAGTTACAAATCCTCCAGGCTGCTAATGGCAGTGTGACCCTGGATCAGTAACAGAGTTTAGGAAAAATTTAGGAGAGTCAATAAAAGTTTCTATGATGTTCTAAGTTTCTGTTACAAAAAATCCCAAACAACCAAATAGGAAGATAAAAATAAATGCTAGGGAAGTGTTTTGTAATACAGAGCAATGACATTTGTTTATAACATGGATGAATCAAACAGAGAATCATGTTTTGTGCCAACTTTTGATGGAGGTAATTGAACCAGAGATGACAATACCCACCTAACTGCTCATGTGCTATTTTACAGGGGAGGATGTGTTGCATGAGGAAGGGAGCAGCTAATAAATACCTGTAGCTTGTAACAAACATTGCCTGAAGTGAGCCACCCATATCCACAGTTATGTGTGCAGAGCACTGAACATCTGTCATAACTATCTGATGGATGACCCCTTCCTAAGTACAACTGCATCGGTATGAGCCAAGATTCTCAGAAGTAACTATCAGAGCTGAGGATCTCACTTGCATGCCTGACTTGAGATATTGCAAAAAAAAAAAAGAAACTGCATTGCAGACAGTTCTGAGTAACTGCCCCTCCAGTTTCAATCTTTTGACAGGAATACATTGTGTATTATTGCTCTTGAAGTGTCTTCCTTCAGCAGCTGAGAAGGTAAAGAAGCAAAGAAAGAAAACAGGAAAAAAGGTATCTCTTATTTTTCACCCGATTAACTGCCATGAGGAGCCAAATCCTTGCTGAAGCTGATACAAATCTGAATTATTTCCCCAAATCATAGCGCACTGCAGATCTATTTTATAGTAGTGCTTCTGAGACAATTCACAGTGAACTAGAGCTGTCTGTGAGAATACTGAAGAATTTAAGGCAGATACACTCTTGAGGGAAATGGATTTCAAGTTTGTTTGTCAAGCCCAGCACTTTGTCTTCAGTGCTAGTAAGAACTTTGCTCTCTGATTTCAGAACACTGTGATGGCTTCATACATTTTTCTCTTTTGGTTCATATTTTTTTACTGAGCATTGCTACTACCCTTGCCATATCACCTCAGCTAATACTAAAATAAGACCAAGAGGGAAAGAGAAACCATATAGTCCCAGCCTAAAAAGAACAGAAACAATTTCTCTCACAGAGAGACAGTAAGGACCAAAATATGGCAGTCAACAACCACTGCAAAACCAGAAGCTACACAGTAGGAAGTCTCTAGGCAAGCCAGAGACTTATTTGCTGCCATGGGGTAGTTTCCCCTCACTGCAGGACAAACTGTGCATTTCTTCATCTAAGCCCCAAAAGAAAAATACTGTTTTAGCAACAAATTTTGCTGGCATTGACATGTCTGTATGGGATCACTTATCTTTGAAATGAAGAACATGACTGTTGTAGAAAAATTGTGATGCCACCCTGGCCTCTGGCTGTCCCAGGATTCATAGTCCTGTTTTATATAATTAAACAAACAAGCAAACAAAATTTAAAAAGAATAAAAAGAGCATTATAATTTAGGACATTGAGAGGGTCATTCTGCTGCATTTTAAGTAAGACATGTAGCACTTATGATCTAACAAAAAAGTTCTGTAATTAAATGTTTTATGAGTTTCTTACAAACTGTAGCACTGTCTCCAAAACTAGAAGAGGCCAACATTTACAGGGCAAAACCAAAGAAACTGCAGTAACAACTGGAACCACATGTGACAGTGCAAGGTGAGGTATGTTACTGAAATAAAATGTACCATGGCAGAAGTGCCATTGTAAAGAGCAAAGATAATCAGCTGAGCTGGCTGAACCTGATGGAAACAGAAGCTGTGTGCTGAACAGAGAGGAAGGGAAATCTCAGGAAGAATGAGAGCTTGAGTGAGGCAGGTTTTTGTGAATGAAGCACACCTACAGTGTATAGCCTGAGGCTGCAAAAAATAGATGGGACAGATGGTGAGTCCAGAAATAGTCTATAAAGGCCTCAGGGAAGAGCTGACGCCACTGCTTATTGGTGTGGGATTTTCTCAACAGCAGATCAGGTCTTATTAGCTACAATCTCCCTGGGTTGTCACCATGCACTTGGACTGCATCCAGAAAGGTTTTCCAGTTTCCAGCCTACATCTTCATCTCGGCTTTTTCAGTTGCACTTCTGCTGAGACACAGCCTGTATTGATCCTGTTCTCCTTCTACCACTCCAGCCCAGTGAGTTTTCCAGAAGAGAGCCATGGCCCAGGAAGGTGTCCCCTTTGACCTGGGATCAGACCCCAGGGCACATACAGATATTTGAGATATAGCCTGAGTGCGCCCCAGTGAACAACCTTTGGGGATCACCAAAGGGAGCACAATGAAGGAAACCTTTCCTTCAGCAGTCTATGCTATTTGAAGAAGATTTTACCAAGGGTGCACTGGAGAGGCTTCTTCCATGGAGTCCTTATCTGAAGAGCTCCAGGTTTCTAAACCAAAATTTTTTTCTATTGTCTCAGGTTATTTCAAGGCAAGATGCCTGTGCCTATGGCATGCGATTTGATCTTTAAACTTTTCTTCCAACCCAAAACCATTACAGGATTTTATAATTCAATGAAGATGAAAGGAAGACCCTGGCAGAAGGAAGGATCCTAGAAGTTGGGAAGATCCTGGAGATGGGAGAAATACATGGATGCAAACACTGGGGATGCCCAGGTATCTCAACCACTAAGGCCCACGACCAGGAACTGCAGTACTGACCAACAAAACTTTGTACTTGGCCTTCCTGCTGGAGTTCAGGACCTGCTGAACACAGCACTGGGGGGGTGTGTGTGTGTGGTAGTGAGAGAATGAACTGAATAGAGTAAAAGCTCTTATCATGTTGGCAAATAAACTCCCGCATCCAGATCCACTATGGGTTGTCACTCCAACCATTAAGCTTGTGAGCAGCAGGCCCACAGTCTCATGGTTGCTGGGGTCTACCACACCAATAGGGACCTCACCAGGGATTTACTGTGCTTGTAACCAGTATGCCTGTGTTCAGAAAGCACCATGTCCCCAGGCAGTCCGAGGCCTATTGTGCCACTGTTGCATGTGATCTTTGTGACACCATTCTTAGTGTTATCTTTGGCACCACCGTAACAGAAAGGATACACACGGCTCAGGAAGCCTGCCAAGGAATTTTCCTGCTTCCCATCTAGAGCAACAAACACAACAAGAGTTGAACATACCTTACTTCATTTCTAAGATAACTCCACTGGACATGGGCACATTTGCTTATTAGTATCACTGCCAACTGAGACCTTAAACTCTACTCCCCAGTTCTCATCTTAGATGATCATCTGTGACATCTGGGTTCAATAAAACAAGCAGAAATTTGAGATTATGGAATAAATTTAATTCAGATATGCATTTATGATATACAGGTGTTTTGAATGAACAAGGCAGAGAATAAAAAACAGCCCACAGCATGACTTGGTCTAAAACTGAGAGATAGGGACAGAGCACGCCTTGCATCCTGAGCCAGAAAAGATCACTGGATGCAAGGCATTGCAGTGACTTGCAAGAAATCACCTTCATAAGAAAATGGGTAATTTTAATAAACATATATATATATATATGAAATGTATTTATTTTTATATATAAGAGATCCTTCCAACTAAGCTGCCATGAGTTCAGCAATTATAAGAGAAATATAGAACTTTAAATGTCAGAGTATTCGCTAAAATATAGCAACGTAAAAAGTTGAAGTATTAGGTTGGGAAGACATAGAATGATCCATGGACTCCTCAGACTCAGGAGAGAGAGCATTCAGATGCAATAACCCTGCAGAGGCAGCATAGGCACCACAGGTTTTAACAGAAACTGGAGACAACAAAGAGTTGTCAATGGAGAGGGGAAAGCAAGGAGATGAATCTGATCCAACTATCCATGCAAAAATTTGGAAGTCTGGTTAAAGTTTTGGAGATTAAAGCAAAATAGTACCTTTGTTGTAAAAGCTGATACATGTGCAGGAAAACGCATGCACGATGTACTCTCTCAAGGGTGGCTTGTAAGGCTGACGAGGGGAAAAGAGTCCAAGTTCTCATTGACAGACTTACTCCTGTGTACGGCTGAGTAATTTAGTCACTTGAGTGACAATTAGTTTCCTGAGCCATAGACTGACACCCTCTGGAATGTGCCCAGCTGTGAAACAAACAGATCCTGTCCCTTGTGTGCCAGAACTGCTCCAATGCTTTACGTCAATATGGATCCATTAACAGCAATAGTGTCGTGGGCTTTGAGGAAGATGGTGTAGCACAAATGATGCTGGGGGAATACTCCTGACAATGATTGTATGAAAAAAAGAGCACTGAGCTTGGTACCCCAGGACTCTGACTTCTCAGGGCTGGCAGTTGAAACTAACAAAAAAAGTTCTGTTCTGCAAAGCACTTGATTGTATTAGATATGAAAATGGTCAAAAAAAACCCCCAAAAAACCAATAAACCCTGAAATTTCCAATGGCATTTTAATATCAATATTTAGAGGACTGGATACATTAAAGATATGATTTATTTGAATTTTGGAAAGTTGCTGAAAACTAAAATACAGAGTGATCAATTCTCCTTAAGTATCTAAGATACAGAGGGAAATACTCCCAAAATAAAACTTTGTTTCTAACAGAACTGAAAGAACTTCACAGTCAGTAGTTTGAGTCCACTCAAATAGATTATCCAGAGAAGCCACGAAGACCACTTCTCAAAACTCCACATCCACAAATTTAAAGAAACTTTTCGATCATGTCCCTCTTACCTTCCACTCTACCTAAAATGAACTGAGTGGAATCCTTTAGGTTTTTCATTAATTACTCTCATTCTTCACTTCTAGCTGATGGCTTTCCAAGTAACACTTTCCCATCTCTATCAGCAGGTTGAGACAACACTCTGTACTTACAGATAAGGCCAAGTCCAAAGCAAATATGTGAGGGCTTGTCCAATATTTAAAAGTCTGGATTGATTTAAGTTTTGTGGTTATCCAAATAGGAATTGGAATTTCAGTAGGAACATCTGCATTCTTTTTTACAAGTTAACTTATTTACTAAAGCACCTCTAAAAAGATGCATAAGGCTAACTTTAACTGCGCTTTCACGAAAAACCTTGGAGCAGAGGTGGGATTTTTCAGGAATGCTTACATGACTTTAAATGACATTTATTATCAACAAAGTCAGCTCTAGAGCTTGTCTGAGAGTCTCAAGTCACTCACCTGCCATTCCTCGGATAACTTCAAAGGCAAATTCTGCATTAGGACTCCTATTTCTTCTACTGATGCAGTAGTGATGACAAGCAAGATAACAGTGAGTTTGCAGGGTAATTTGTAGTCTTTATTGATACAGAAGATTTAGTTTTACAGAACATTAGGAAAGCCCACTCTCTTACTTGCCCCATATGTGAGGATGAACAGTTACAGACAAGAAAATGATCCAGTTACTTGTACTGGAGGTAATGAATAAATTACATTAAAACTGTTAGCAGTAAAATATAAGTTCATGTACAGTATATAAATACAATAGCTTTCTGTTCCTCGTCAGGAACATAAGCCGATCACATACATTTTTCAGTTTAATTTAACTTGTGCTAAAGTACATTTCCATCTTAAATATATATTAATGTAAACCATACCTATGAAATCTCTCTCAGTCTCTGCCTCAACTTGCAACTATTATTACAGTACTTGAAAAGCTGAATGAACACTCTTATTCAAAAGAGGTTTCTGTCAGAATTTCCTGTCTTTTAAATCTTTGGCAATGTTTCACAGGACACTCTTAATAATCAGACTTTGTTTTTTACTACATGACACTTTAATCTTATCCAAAGCCAAGATACTCTGATTCCCAGCTCTTTCTATTTGAAAGAGAAGGCCATGCAAATGCATTGTATGAGTGTTAAAACAACAAAAATCCTACACTGTAGGAGAAAGTCAACATTGTGCAAAATATCTTAATAAATATTTTCAAGATTCAAATGATACAACATTGTTAGACATGGCAACACTGGCCCACTGCATAAACACACTACTTCATACCTGGTCAGTCAGGGGCAACACATCTGTCTGAAAATCTGCACTTGACAGGTTGCACCACTGTCAGACCCAGCAGCAAGATGAGTGTGGCTTTGTATTTGGGCCAGGTTATCCACAGTCTGATGGCTAAGATTAGACCCCTCAAGCCTATCAAGCTTCTAAACAAGTTATCTATCTTTGAAAAGGATATGTTACATTCACTGGGCACCAAGGCCACCTCTTTAGGTTGTGGGAACCCAGGTCAGCAAATCTTCATTGATAGTACCACAGCAGTATTAACTTGCACCTGCCAAAATCACCACCAAACTCTGAACTGCTTAAGTCTTTCTGCACCCTGGATAGACGCACCTCCTCAGAGCTGCTTACTACAACACAATGGATGCAGAACAAGTTATGAGAATGTACTTGAAAGACCTTTATTCTCGCACAAGCAAAAAGATGAAAAACTAACAGGAAAAGTAACTTGTGTTTAAATTCTCAGTTTACTAAAAATGTTCCATGTAGAAGTACTTAATGTCAAATAAAATATGCTGCATAGACAGATCTTCTATTGGTATGTAGTGTATAGTTTAGGTAAACAACAGATCCATTATGAAACAGATGGAAATACTTAGATTCAAAGTCTTTTAAAACAGCTTGAAGATTGAAAACCCTTTAAGATGAAAAGATGAAGTTACCTTTTGCCCCTCTGCTAACTACCTGTGTTTGCTCCTCTGTGGCACTTTCACAATAAAGGGTGATTCTCTGGTATCACACCTGCAGAGACTCCTCCCTTTAAGTGCCTGTCTTGTCCATGTTAAAAATGAAAATTAGAGCATTACTCAGAACTATTGCTTGAACAGATACATGCAGTTTAAACTACATGCTGTAATGAATCCCTATCAGAAATGCCCTCATCAACATACAGATGAAAGTACTCATTGCAGTCACCAGATGGTAGATGACAAGGGAAATATTCTGAAAATATAAATATAGATATATTTAGCAGTATATTACTCTAGCACTGTAATGCCAAATGGTAGATTACCAAATGTCAGTTTTCTGAGCAATATACTGAAGGCAAGCAAAATATTACATATATTTCTCTCTTAATTTGTATGACTACATTGGAGAGGTTTTGGCAAACCATATTTTTGGAAGCAATGTTATAATTAAAAATAAGTTTCTTCATAACAGGAATGAGTATGATAAATAGTACTATTATTGTACAAAATATAGGTGTTTTTAGAAAACAGACCAAAAATAGAGCTTCAACACTGGAGTCAAAATCATCTATGAAGTGTGAGACAAAGTCAAATACAAACCCTGAAAATCAGGATTGCACCTGGGGATTCAGCATGCAAGCTTGCTAAACAAAACTAACTTCCACCCATTTACCAACTTATCAATTTGTTCTTTTTTTCCTTCTAAAATAAACAAAAGAAGTACAAACATGTCAAGGGCATGTTAAATAATATTTAAGGCAGAACATAAGAATGTAAAAATAATTATTACATGTTCCAATACAAATATAGATATGCAGTCTACAGACTTCTAGTAATAGGTAAAAAAATACAGTATTTTATACATTTGTATAGTTGAAATCAGGGATAAAGAAATGGTGTAAAAAATGGGTTGGGATAACAGGTACCAAAAAATGTACAAAAATAAACTGTTTATCATGTATGGTGTTGAATGTTTTTGCATCATGAAAGTAATATTGCTCTGATAAATGACATCCTGTAACTTTTTATGCAGAGTCCAGAACGGATATAGTCCAGAACTTTCTAAAAAAATAACATTTTCACATGTATACTCTACATCTCTAACAAACTGTCTACACAGTACCAGTAGTTGAAAGCATGTCCTGAGTCAAGAATTTCTTGTTAAGGAACAAAACAGTTCACAGCTCCTGGTTATTACTTTAAACCAACCACCAAGTTTGTAGCATTTAAATCTGTAGGGAAGCTCTCTGTTGCATTAGCTAGAACTGCAGATGCAGGATAAAGGATTTCTTCAACTGTCACATATGTCCCTGTTAAAAATCCAACAAATCCAATGACAGCTATAAAAACATCCTTAAATACTGCCCATAAACTTAAGTTCTCCTTATAGAAAGTGAGGATTTCAACCAGAGGTGGCAGAATCAGTCCCAGAGTGCTGCTGCTGACAGCTCCAACGAAAGAAATCACCAGGTCTAGGCGAGGGATCAGAACTGCTACAGCACCTAAAACACAAGAAGGGAAATAGTGGCTACAGATTCAATATCCTTATGAAAAACAAAACTGCAACAAATATACAGTCTAGTGGTTCAGGTTTTTTACAGAGCTCTATTTTTCCAGATCCAAGTGGTTATAGATTAATGCATATAATTTGTCAGTAAGCCACATCTTCATGCTCATCTAAGATACTCAGTTTCAATTACGAATTTCTGCATGAGCTGGCAGAGCTTCAAGATAAAGTGTTCTTGTACTTACAGGGTAAGTAGATGTGGCCTGCAAATCACAAGAGAAATGAGAAATAAGAAGTTGTATGGAGATGTTTAACTTTTTTTGGTTGTTTCTGTGTTTTTAAGATGAAAGAATAAAAGTTGAGGAATACCAGGAGAAGGACTGTTGCATGCTGCCCAGGAGACAGTGGGCAAAAAAATATTACTACAGACTAATAGATATAACTAATCTAAAAGTGACATTAAAATTACTCAAAATTAACAAAACCCAGCTGCTGAAGACTTGACAGCCACACATTCAATTAAGTCACTTTTACCTACAAACTTGCCTCTTGAAAAATCCTGGTTTATACAAATGCATTCAATTTTTAAAATGCCACTGTAAAAGTTGCCCAGTTAACTGAGAACTTGGCTCTGCCAAGAGGAGTCTGAACACAAGGCCTCCTCAGCTTTTTAAGCATGGCCAGTCTCACCTCCTGTAACTACATTTACAGAAACAGAAGCCACAATGTTGACTCAGGAACACTTCTGGTTTTAACACTTTTGGCTGGTAAGCCTGGGCAAGGTACCCCAGTATTAACTCAGATACACCAGTTGTCTGTCATGTAACGTTTTCAGTCCTGTATTAGAAAACAGTTTTCATAGGCCTCTAAATGACCCCTGTATGTGGTGGAAATGTTTTTCCTTCCATGAATATATCACCTTCTAGCTATCAGACATTAGTGTGCCACCTTCTGTCACTTCTCATCAAGACAAAGAAGCAATCAGAAAGAAAGGGAGTGGGGGAAAAACAGGTGTAAAAGCCACTAGCACATAAAAAAAAAAAAAATACAACATAGTACATTTTCGTTCTTCCATACCTCTCTTCTTTACTCTTAAGCCATAATAAAAGCATGTTTGGCTTTGGAACAACTTCACCAACCAAATACAATGTAGACACCGTTTATGGCAATAAACAAATCACTGAATCACACAACATGCTAAGCTGGAAGGGACCCACAGGGATTACTGAGTCCAACTCTAAGCCCTGCACAGGACCATCCCCGAGAGTGCCTGAAAGCATCATTCAGATGCTTCCTGAACTCTTGATCAGGCTTGGTGCTGTGACCACTGCCCTGGGGAGCCTGTTCCAGTGCCCAACCACCCTCTGGGTGAAGAACCTTTTTCTAATATCCAACCTAAACTCCCCTGACGACACTACTTCAGGCCATTCTTGGGTCCTGTCACTGTTCACCACAGAGAAGAGATCAGTGCCTGCTCCTCCTCTTCCCCTCACAAGGAAGCTGTAACTGCAATGAGGTCGCCCTTCAGTCTCCTTTTTTCCAGGCTGAACATATGAAGTGCCCTCAGCTGCTCCTTGTACAGCTTCCTCTCAAGGCCTTTCACCATCTTCACTGCCCTTTGGACACTCTCTAGTAGCTTATGGAACAAGCAGGAAGGAAATCCCCACATAACATGTGAGGATGAAAAACAGAAGGTGTGTATCAGCTTTATAATTAACAGTTATAAAGTTGTGCTTTCTATTTGCAGAGCATCTTTGCTGTGGGCTGAATGCCACCAGCTGCCTCAAATTCTGACATAATGTTGATTATGAAAGGCAACATACTCAAGTGATGTTTATCTTCTCCATTGAGGGTATCTAACCTGGGGAAAACTCTATTGGCAAATACACTCAAAATCTGCTTACAGAACATTACCAGCTAACTGTTTGTTACACATTTTAATAAAATTTGTAACTACAGAGATCTCACATAAAAAGGATGAAAGACTGAAGGTACAAGCCTGTAGAAGGATAAAGGATTCTCCAGCCCATCCTATTTGAAAGGAACATATCCTGCACAGATCTGCCAAGAAAAATCAGTTAACTTGCTCCTACTTGTCATGACTGTAGTTTATCAACACTTTGTGATTCTACAGAGATATAAGAGGTACCATTTGGCCACAGGAAACTTGGAGAGAGACAGAGGTAGAAACCCTAGAAACACTCTGACACTCAAAAATAGGTAAGACAAGTTCTTTTTATCTCACTGTTAGGATGGACGTACTCAATGCCAAACAGTTTCTTCCATACATGGTATGACATTTAAAGACTGGAAATGTCACATATATATGCATTATCCAGCACAAAGCTTAATGAATGAAGAAGGAATTATGCCAAAGTTAGTAAAAGTCACAAAGCACCCATCTCTGTAACCTTTGCTGCCATAACTCCATTCAAGACATAAACGAAGATGTCATGAATCCCTAAACTATACAGAATGAGCACTCAGACCAGACTGGCAAGCATGATACTTGTACCACCATACACAGTCTGCAAAGAATTGAAAAGTGTAGCTGAAGTACATTTACAATATCTCACAAAACTTCCTGCTAATGACTATGCTGAATGTGTTGTTCTGAAGTAAAAGAGAGGGCTGCACATTTACTATCTTGCCAATTCAACATCTGTAGTGGGTGTATTCATTAAATACAGATTTTCAACTTCTGTAATAGACTTCTTTAAGTTCCACACGTGTCCAGAGTTTAGAAGCCACTCAATTTATAGTTCATAGTTTTGACTGAAACACTCTGCTTTATTAAAATAATGAGGGTATGTTTCACATTTTTTAATTGGCAAAAAAGCCAACTGCGGTTTGTAATTGCTTCATGTTACAGAAAAACAACACGTTGTATGTTGGTTTGAATCTCATCAAACATTTGCCTGACTCATACAAATTTGTATGACTCTGGATATTGCTGTGGGAGGAAGTTTGGGAATGTGTTTCAAGGTTTTCCTTAGCATCTTATTTATTCTGTAACAATTCAAGAGAAATACAACTCATATTTATCACCTACCAAAGAATGTATTCAAGAGTTAAGAAAGGGTTCCATTTTCCAGAAGTAAACAAGGGGTATTCCTACAGGTATGGAGCCTGATTTTCCTAGCCATGTGTAATTTTAAAAATACAGTGCTAAGAAGAAATTCTGAACTTGTATCAACAGTCATGAAATTTTCTGTTGGAAGCTCTGGGTATATCAACTGAAGAATAAGATCTACAATATTAATAAGATACCTTTTTATTTTTTCTGGTCAACATTAAATTGTCCTTAGGCTCCAATAAAAGACTGAGTACCATATGAACAAAGCATCCCACAGAAATAAGTAGAGATAGCATCATATTGTTTCTACCTTCAATTCTGCAGTCTACTAATGAATTCTTCAGCCTCTCTCAGATACGTGGTCACCCATTTGCATCATCTGAGGCTTTTTGGCAGGAGGAACACTGTACTAGAATTATTCTGTTTTTCAAGGGACACAACACCCCAGTGGAAAGATGCCCTCAATTTCACTCTGTTTATTTTGTAGTGCTGTTTCTTTCACTACTTTTTCTCAACAGAATCAGAATATTACTCAGGAGAGTGGCTTCCTGGGAGGTAATTTCAATGAGATTGTGGGAGCAAAAAAAAGAGTTTTGCCATCTCCACCCAACCTAAGTGCATTATAGCTGCAGGTGAAGTCATATATGTGAGGAACATATTCCAATACTTCCTCCAGTAATCAAATGTTGAGCTACTTTATTTCTATCAGAAAGCAATGCACATGCCACACTAAATATTTGTGCAAGATGGGTACAGCTGTGATTAGGATCTATAGATCTAAGTAAAAACTGAATATAATTTTGGTCCTATCCATACACAGTTCAAAAGCAAAATGTATTATGACTTCATCAGGAAACTTCAATCACATAGCTCACTGAAAAAGCCTTTTTTAACATGTTCCTACTTGGACTTAGTTCATTTATAAGCATCTTTAGGATGCTAGAAAGCAATTCTGAAAATTAAAATAGTACTACTACTAACTATAACTTACACTATATTTTCCTTTTGATCAGTTTACTATTTCTTTACTAAAACCATTAAAAGAAATTCCTTCTCAGATAATAGCAGATTTAAGATTTTATCTAAGTATTCAAACATACTTCTGAAACAGGTCAGTGGTATTTAAACGTTGCACTTGAAGAAAAGAAGTGATATGTATGTTACCAGCTCAGAAGTATGGCCCAGGTAAATTGTCCTAACAGATTCAATGAATAGGCATAGTTACAAAGACTGAGGGCTTCTTAAGTAACAAAGATATTGGATACCACTAGAGAGTGGTAACTTCACACAGCTGAAAAGCAATAATTATCTCAAGCAACATACAATCAGTTCCCTTCAAAGGCACTGACAGTGCAGAAGAGGCAGGAAGACATCACACCCCAAACTTACTCTCCATTTGTACAAATTTTCCGGAGGACTATAGCATAGCTATATTAAAGATAGGTGTCCAACATACATATAAATTTCTAAAACCACAAAACAAAATTATATTTTAACAGACAGATGACTGTGGTATGAAAAAGAAAAGGTTCCTTCTAGGAGTTCAAAATGCCTAAATTAAAAATTTGGCAAAGAATTCTATCTGTAGGTAAAATGGCAATTCAAAATATCAGCTTGAAACCTTCCTAACTGATCATCCCAGGCTGGGCTCTGTGTCCATCTGTTTTTACTGCAGCAGTGCTTAGCCAGTCAATCTGGCATCCTCTTCTTCCCTTTCCCCTGCTGCAGTGTTTCCTGGATCCCCTTCCCTAATGCAGCACCTTTGTATTTTCTTCCAACTCCCTTCTCCCTTTCTGCAACATTCTCCTCCACACTGTTCAAGTATTTTTCCCTTACCTCCTATGAGAACAGAAAAACATTTCTCTGCTGCAGACTACCCCAAAAGGCTTATCCAGTTGGACAGCAATGGGTTTACATGTGCAGGCTGGACAACTAGAAAGTCAAGAGATCATATCTTCTCAAGTGGTTACTTGACCAGGAGATGCATGTTCTCTTTTCTGTGCATGTGTATTTCCATGCTCTGTGTATGAGTTGTTCCACCTTGGCTTGTAGCCAGGCAAAGCAGTGGGTGCCACCCCTTGGGCATCAGCTGAACATCGCAGACTTAATTAGAAAACCACAATAAATCATTTGTCTCTCCTTTATAAAACAGCAACATACTACAATACAATTAAACTATTCACATTTTTAAAATAAATTACATCTAACAAAATTTAGTATTTCAATAAAAGGTTGTTCATTTAGATTAATAACAAAAAATAATGCTTTCCCTGAAGAGTTCCACAGCAAAACGAAACTGTGGTTTGATGCATATGTACGAAGGAATACGAGGCCAAGTACAAACTGCTAGTAATCTGCAGATAAACTAATGCAAATAACTTAAAAGCATTTGTGAATAATTAACATATTGAAAGATCCAGTTAAAAAAAAAGGATTTTAGATAGAGATCTCAGAATTATATAATTGTGAATTAAGATTTTTTTTTTTCTGGCTAGAAATGCTATTTAACATAGGGTTTGAGGTAGTGTTTGTTTCATCTGTTGAGACATCAAAAGACTGTAAGATACATACAAAAGATAATTTCTTTAAAAACTATTCTGACTCAGTCTTCACCACAAGTAATTTTCCTAACCCCATTTCCTAAAAAGCATGTTTTTAAATACCAACTCAATCTCAAAACCAAAACTAAACAGAAAAAGGAACAAAGCAGAAGATAGACTGCTGTTACACTACGAGGTGACATTGGTGAGACAGAGATACAGCTTGTATATAGGACAAGACACATCATATAGTTTGGCTTATCCTTCGGAATAAGAACTCATCATTATCTTCCTGCAACACACAGTATGAGAAAGAGAGGCAGAAAGTACTTCACACCACTAGTCCTCAGATTACAACTCAGTGTTTATGATTGCTTTGTCCTGTGTGAGCAGGAAAGACCAGATTCATATAAGAGAAGATGGTTTCAGCATCCTTACCCTTTACAATGAAAGGTGACCCAGGACACTGCCCCAACACACTAGTGCCCAGATACAGGAGAGCCCTGTTCAGGGAATGGGCAGATTCATCCCCTCCCTCCCTCCACATCACTTTCTCAGACATTCAGTTTCTCAGAAATTCAGTTTTTACAGCACTTTGTATCAGAGATTTCAAAGCTGTTTACAAATTAGTTTATATTATTTTTATTCTTTATGCAGGAAGACACATACAGAATGACATCAGATCAAACAGTGATTTAACAGCAGCATTGAGTCCAGTCTCCTTACCAGGTAAGCCAGGGTGAAGGCCTGGCATGTTCCACTGGCCCAAGACACCCATTCAGCATTCTACCCATACTCCACTAATAAAATAGACAACTCCAAAATTCAAGCATGTAATTGCTTCAGATTCAAATTTCAGCTTTCAGGACCTGCACCCATTTTAAGCAGAATCCAGTGTCACAACAACTCTCTGCAGCAGGAAGCCACGTGCACAGGTATAGCTTTACAGGGACAGAGATGGAGTAGGAGTGACACACTGTGAGGCAATTCTCCTCCTGCTCACTTCCTCAGGATCACTCTGAATTACTTCTCTCCAAGCCAAATGCTCCAAAAGGTAGTTAAGAAACTGCTTGGCCCCCTCATCCTGTCCTATCTGCCCCCATCAGATCTTCAGAATTAATGTATTTTTACTAAGCAAGCCAGGCACTGAGAAGCAAAGGAAACTCCTCATGCTGCAGTTTGTCCAGAGCTGCAACACCAAATGATCTCCATAAAACCAGCAAGCAGGGGCATCTGGCACAGCACACGGAGGATTAGGTGCAAATGTATTTGACCATTTAATTAACTACAATCCATGGGGTCACAAGTGGCATCTGGTCAGCCTGTTAGATCTGCAGTATTTTATTTATTCCTTTGTTTCTGCAGTAAATTTGAGTTTTGCTGCTGATACATTATATAAATCTTTTTAGACATACTTCAGTGAAATAATGCGAACAGCTGTTACACACAGCTACATTCAACATATGAATGTAAAGCATGCAGCAAAATTCAGTAATACTGAGCTCTAAATGGATGATCCTACATCATTACAGTACTGACACTTCCCACTGTCACCCACTCTCCTGATTCTAAGGACCCACCAGAAATGAGTCCTCAATTGAACTTTTGGCCTCTTTGGCTCAATCGCTCAATCTGTGACTGAGACAGCTGAACGGTTTGGAATAGTGCAAGGAAAAATTAATGTTTGCTTATGTGAGGACAAGACTGTTTTTGCTGCAGGCAACAGAGGTGAAGAAAAAGAGTTTAGAGGAGTGGTTAAGTCTTCAAGAGCCAGCCATACTGCATCCAATGACATTGAAAAGTCATATTTTCCTCTGCTCACGGTCACCATTCCATACTCCCCAATCCTCCTCTTGGATGCACTGAGTATATCAAGCTATACCGCAGGAAAGTAGACAGGGATTCATAACTGCTACTTTGTTGTCTCATAACAAAAGCAGTAATATTAAAATAATTTTATATTAAAAAAGTCTGTCTTGCCATTACTCTTGAAAATAAAATTTTCATTATGTAACTTTTGATTATTACATAAAGTGAGCAAGAAGTAATGTCATGAAGATGAAACTGCACACACAGAGCTTTAATCTTAATATACTTTGCTCCATAAATACACGCAATATGAAGGAGAAAAATTGCCAAAGACACCTTTAGGAACAGTAAAAACTCTTCTCTTCATCCTTAAGACTCCTTTTTCTATTTGATAATAAAATTTTACATTTCTTTAATGAAGATGACTAAAGAAGCAGATGATTAAGATGACAAAAGTATTTTTGTTATTGTGGAATCCTATTTCTTAAATAGCAGATTAAGTTAGCTCTCTCTTCTCCTCAAGTATGAAAAAAACCTTAAAGAACAAAGAGATTCTGTCCTGAATAGCCTTAATAAAACTTCTGAGTCTCTAACCTGTGTTTTTGGAGGGGCTTACATGTGCTACAGGTTCCATCAGCAGGGACACATTAATTTCCAAACAAGATGATGTATCGGACCAGTTTGCCTAAGGAAGGAATTCATGACAGAGCTCTATCCTAAAAAAAAAAAAAAAAAACAAAAACAGAACAGCATAGAGGAGATGGAAGCAAGGACATGCCATGAAAGAGAAATTTAGAAACATCATATGGACATGTCTGGGTGGTCTCAGGAAAGGCAAAATTCTACTAAAGGAGACATTCAAGGGGTGCCAAGGGCAGTAAGAAAAGCTCTTATAACCACATTTGTAACAAACAGCTGAAGAAAGAAAGTGTGAGCTGGAATGGGGTATGGCAGTAGTGACAGTTCACACAGGAAACAGGAGCTCAACAACAAGAATTACCATCAAGGGTTGCAGATTGCATTGGGGCTTACTTGAGAGAATTCAAACCATAAAGGTATACAGAACATGAAGGGTTGCATTCAAGAGTACTGAAGAGAACTGGTCAATGTCCTTCTCTTCCACTCTCCATTGTCTTTGAAAAGTAATGGAATTCAGGGGAGATCCCTGGAGACTGGAGAAATTAAATATCATCAAGAAAGACCAAAAGAGTAATACGGGGAAATACATGCAAGTCAGATTTACTTTGATTCCTGGAAAAATGATGGAGCAAGTCATCTTGGAGCACATTTATGGGCACATGAAGGAGAAAAGGGTGTCTGGGAACAAAATCAATGGATTTATGCAGGATAAATCATGTCTGACCTTCCTGATAGCCTTCTCTGATACAATGTCTGGATTTATGGTGAGAGGAGAGCAATAGGTGACATTTAACTCAACTTCAGAGAGGTTTTTGACACTGTTTGCCATAATATTCTTGTACCCAGATGGAGGAAAAACAGATGAGTAAGAAACACTGGACAAAAGAATAGTGGTTAATGGGTCATGCTCTGTGTGGAGGCTGGTAAAAATCCTACAGCTGATAGGGAAAGTAAAAGCTTCATGTAACTGATAAAAAAAATGAAACAATCACCCAAGATGACATGAATTATGTTCTTTAAGGCTAGAAAATTATAATGAGACCATTACTACTACTGTAACACAAAGTATCAATGCTGAAAGTGGCCTGACATCACATTTAAGCAAACTTTAAACCATTAAGTTTTAATCCTGATTCAAAGCAGGATATTTTATATTTTAACAATGATACTTCACAGTAATGTTTTGTGCTTGATATTTGATATTGCCTTTTGTCCTGTGGGAGTTCATAGTGCTTTATAAAGAGTATTTACACATAATCATTTCACTGTCCACTTAAAATCATTACCAAAGGTAGAGTTTGGTATGGGAAGAAAACTGTCCCTGAAACAGAATGCAAAGCATTTGAGGATAGCTAGAAAAAGGCTCGTGATCACACAACACAAGCTCAGTTTCTTATTTAATAAAAAATAATTGCCAGGTAATTTTGCAGGTGGAAACCCAGTGTTTAGGACACTTGGAGTTGGGTTTAAAGCTCAGTCCCTTGAGAAGCATATCCAATCTGAGTTCTCCTATTCCTGTGTAACCACTGTGAACACCAGGACATTATTTCCCCTCTCCCATCAAGTTGAAAAGATGGTGGTGAGCCCTTTGAAAATTACAAATAAAGGATAGTGTATAACATACAGGCTTCTGATACGCAGCCACATGTTTGTGTTGTGTATGGATTTACTTGTCTTGTAAAACGCTAAGACAGAGTGCCAGGGAGAGTGTCCTGTTTCCTTGGGCATGAGAAGTGTACAGTGCGTGTTACTAGAGCCCTGGCAGAGGTACCTGTGCAGGGAGCCCCAGCACAGTTGTTTGGGTGCTGGGAGAGGATGGTGCTACACACACACGATGCCTGAAGTCCACTGTGCTGAGCCGTAGGTGAGTTTGCCTGTGTGATGAAGCAAGCTGCTGTCTTTGAACTTCACTTTGTGAGGTGAAATACCAGCAAATTAAGACTAAAAACATCTGCAGATGACTGCATTTTCTGATGGATTTGGACTGCAGGCCATAATTCAGGACTTAATCTGCCTAAGCCTGCCAAAATGGGGAGATGAACCTCAACTAGCTGCTGCACATGGTTCTCTCCAGGAAGCCAAGACACTTGGCAGCTTGTTTCTGTATCTTTAATCAACTCAGCAGGCTTTAGCTAACCTGTGACACCAACTGTTGCAAAGTATTATTTTAGAAAGGCATTAGTCATTCCACTGCAGTGTGATTGTTATCTTTTTAAGGGCATTATTTTTTAATTTATTTTTATATGTTGCAGCAAATCCACAAGTTATTTATTACTGTGTCAGTAATAGTATAGTATGTGGCATATGCAGTAGCTACTAATCATACCCAAAACCTCTGCATTTTCACACCATAAAAGGAGCAGGCCAATTCAGATACTTAAAAGCAACTTGAGAATGCAAGCATTTGTTTTTTATGAAAAACTTATGCCATTTTTTAACTAGCAGGCATTACAGCCATCACATCAAGTAATAACACCAACAAAAACTCTTCAGTGTATGGAATAGTGCCTCCATACTTTGATATTTGTCTTAATTATTTGGAATATTCTTGTGGAAATTATTACGTACATTTGATATGTATGGTCTTTGTATCACTAAAAAATAAGTTGCAAATAGTTGTAAACTAACTAAATACAAAACAAATTAGCAGAAAAAAAAGTGAATTCCAGTATGTTTGAAATTCATCAAACCCGTTTTTACTGTCCAAAAAATTGCTGCAATGACTTCATCATTAGCTCTGGATCACACTGTTATTTATAAATTATAATATTAAAATCTAGAGTACTTTTGTTAAACAAAATTAACCTTGAGGGGCAAGTATAGGAAAGACCTTATACTGTTTTTAGTTCCTAAAATATTGATCTGGTTGTTGGAGCACTGGTTTGCTCTCAACCTAAAATGAGGGAGCAGTTTATTCCTTGTCAAGAGCTTTCTAAATATTGATTTAAGGACATTATTATAACCATGGAGTTAAAATATTGACCTAGCCATTGTCAGTGCAAGAACCAATTTAGAAAACAAGTGAAACAAAATTGCCACATATTTTTTCAATTAGAAGAAATAATACTGCTGTTTATAAAGCAGATGAGCAAGAATTTCACTACTTTCCCTCTGGAGAAAAATTCATGAAAGAAATGAGAAAAAGGAACAGTCAAAATACTCACAGGAAAACGTTATCATCAAACTCCATCAGAATAGACTAAGAAGATTTCCAAGATAAAGAAAAGGACAAAAAAACTATAGTAGATGTGGATTTAAGTAAAAGGGACTTATGGTAAGGTAGATCAGTATTGACTGTTGTGTTTTGTGGATAAACAGAAACTGATGGTTGGATCAATCATGAATGTAAACATCATGTCACAGAAAATCATATTTTATAGTCTAGGCACAGCTGAACATGTCAGAACTGTGAAGGACTGTTAACATGGTCAAAGAACATAGCAGGTAAACATTTTCCTCTCAGTGCCATAAGCAAATCCACACCTAGGTGGCAATGCTCCATATTTGTTTAAATGAAAGTTTAATGCTTACTGCATGTTTGTGTACTGGATAGTTATACTTAATTAGCAAAGTATTTTTTTATTGACTTAATTTTATAGAATGTGGTTTGTGTAATTTCCATACATTATACAATTTTGATTATAGTTAATTATAAAAATAATACTTCAGATACTGTATGAAAAACATAGAGGAAAAAAATCTGTACTTCATAGCACCAAATGTGGACAAATAAGGCACACGTCTAAGATATCATCTCCCAAAGACCTGAAGAAACTCTTACAAATGAAATGAAGAACAGGTTTTGTACTAAGGAACATTCAGATTTTATCCCTCCCTTTTGTTATCACAAGGTATCTCATACACACTCAAGATAAGCGATTAGTTTTTAGATGAGACAAATCAATCAAGAATACAGTGCAAGAAATTAAGTTCTTCAATGAGGAGAAAGAGTAAATGACAAACTCTTACACTTCCTCTTATGGTGCAAATTTAGAAAATGTATCCACAAGAGCAGGTTATACAGCCATTCCTAAGCATCTTCCTCTTCAGAGTGAGCTGCAATATTTCAATAAAGCAGGGAATGGAAAATAACATAAAAAGAAAATTGTAACATTTGAAAGCTGTATGGCTTTATTATGACAAGTGATCTTTCAAGTTCTAACTCTGCAACAGGCTGGTAAAGTCACTATAATCAACTCACAAAGGACTTAATTCTCATACAGTTCCATTTGTACCTTAGGACTTAGAGTTAACTTTGCTGCCCATTAATGATGGTAAGGGTGGAAGAAACAAAATAAAATAAGCCTGAAAAATTGCTGATTTTGATCAATGGCAGTTCAGAAGGCACATCAAGCTGCTCCCACCCAGCAACTGTTCTCCAATCCCTTAACAACTAGGAGGTATTTGAAAGCTTTTGTGATGATCAGCCACAAATTATGAATAACCCTCAGGCATCATTAATATTTTAGCTTTATGCTTATTTGAAGCACTAGGAAAGAAAATGCCTGGAGTGACTAATTCCAGCTATGAAGTACTTTTTTAAGAGACAATTGAAAGGAATGTTTCACACTTATCAAAAAGAAAAAGAAGCACTAGGATGTGGGTATAACAAACCAGCAGAAGAGCTATACTTTGATGTCCCTGAGTATTTTCTTTATTGCTAACTGCTTTCAATATACAGTGAAAAGCTCTCAAGTATTTTCAAGGAATGCTCTCACTACCTGGCAATTTTCAAAAGGCTTACTTGCAACCTGCTTATCATTTCTACCACCTTGAAGGAAGAACTCTGTACATTTGGCTCTCTGCACGGCAATGTATCTGTGCTTGAGGAAAAATATATTTCCTCATCAATAAATTAGGAATTTTTTTTGAAAATAAATTGCAACCCAACTTCAGCAGCAGCGTCCTGCTGGGGCTCATTTCAAGAGACTTCCAATCAATTTCTGAATTTTTTTCATTCAGTATATATTAAATATGGAACTCTGCAATTCAAACTTTAAATGCTCTCTCATGCTAACCTAGAAATACATATGGGTAAGAACAGTTTTCACTTATTTACACAAGTTTACACAGAACTGTGGTCAATCAGAGATGCTGACTGCACTTCCCCCCCTTCCCTGGGAAAGCAGAGATTGCTCTTTAACACATAGTGCTGCTACAGAAATGCAGTCACCGACTTCCTGTCATTTTAAAGTTTGGATAAAATCCTACCTAAATGCCCCTTGACATTTGACAGAAGGCCACACACACGCATAGCACATAGATGTATGTATCAGTTGTTCAGTGAACTCTCCACATGGACAGAATCCACAGCAGGGAATTCACTGGACCACTTTGCCTCTACTAGAGCCACAGTGCAGGATCTTTCTGATCTACTTACAGGCAGAAAAAATAATTACCACTAGAAAATCAAAACAAAATGTCAACAATTTGTAAATATAAAATGTACCCAGAGATGTTTTGCTGAATTATTTCCTTCTTGCTCAGTAGTAAAATCTTTCCATGTGCTGCATTTGTGGCTAAGACATTAGGAAAATGTTTCAAGCAATGATGTGCATGTTTTAATCAGTTAGTTGTACTATTTAGATAATTTCCTTCTACCAGCTTATTGTCAGGACAGCATATCCAAAGGGAAATGAAATACTATAGACCATAGATGGAATATGGTTCTCTTTTCATCTTGTTTTCTTGTTTGAGTTAGAAAGCAATACTTCAAAGGAGAAATAGCTTCTGTGTGTGCAAGTTGCAAAGACCAGTAACAATTTGACTGGTAACAACATCTCTTAGCATTTTGCTCCATATTTTACATACAGCCTTGGAGGGAAACAAACACTTTCAATGTATTTGAAAATAATTTTCAGTTTAGTTTCCTTTCCTCATGGAATGACTTTGCTCCCCAGTCATATTCATTTCCTTGCTCAGTTAAACACACTTGATAGGTCTTTCTTATAGCATGTATCTAAAAACAACTTGGAATTGTATCTAAATGATTTTCAAAAGTATTTTAAGATCATAAGTATCCCCATAAAGTACTTGATAGACTTCATTGTCAATTAGTCAGAGGTATTTCACTGAGCAAATACTGCTCAGCTGGTTTTGCTCAATGGTTTTTTATCTATTTTTCCCCAAGTCTGAACCTCCTCTTTACTGAGTTGGCTCCTCAGGAGAGGACAGAGTTCAGCATCTTCCAACTTACAAATTAGCCTGCATATCTCTACTGGCAATATAAATGTCCTGTCTGCAAAGAGAAAAATAAATCATGGGATTCACTGACTATGTCATCCTTCTTTTAAGCCACAGCCACTTGAAAAAACACATCACTCCAGGCTGATCAGGTACCACTGAAGATACAGATACAACTTCCTAAGAAAGGGAAAACAATTTGTGCTAAATATCAATGAAATGAGAGAGAAGTATGAAAATCGGGCTTGCCTGTTTTACCACATGTTCATAAGAAGTAAAGATCAGTTCAGCAACACAATCATGGGACACGGTAAAGATTACAACAGCACAAGGCAGAGTTCTTATGCCTAAAATTCCCAGGACTTTATCAAGTAAATTCTTCAGACTCCATTTTCTGCTACTCAGAGAAATATAAAGAAATAAAAAACACCAGAAATGCATGCTTTCTTTAATACCATGGCTCACAACAGTAGGCTTATTTATTTTCTACTCTAAACTAGAGAAGTCATCCCCTAGGTAACGGACACAGTCGTTCTTTTGCTGTAAATTGGCTTCCATGAAGAGACAGGCACATTCTGGGAAAATACTTTTTGAGTTACAGAACCACAGAATATGTCATGTTGGAAAGGATCCACAAAGACCACAGAGTCCCAATGCCTTACTTCTCACAGCAGAAACCTAATCTGGTTTTCAAATGCTAGGGGCAAGAAATCTCTATTTTCCTAGGTCATCAGACACCACCTGCATAACAGTTAGGAGAAGTTTGGTTTGTGTTTGCTGACTCATCCCTGCCAGGAAACTAGTGCAGTTTAATTTTTCTCTTAGTAATTCACTGTTGCTTAGAGATTATCCTGGAAGTGTATGCTATGATTAAGCTAGAAAAGCAAGAGCTCAGGAAGCATGAATGATTTTAAAGAATTTCTGAAATGTAAACTGTAATGTTCCACTGAAAGGACAATGGAATAGCAATACACAGAATTGATAACAATGCAAAACCAAACCCAACCTAAAGGAGAGCTCCAGCCATGATAAAAGAAATCACTTCAGCTGGCTGCTCCAACACTAGGAGACTACTAAAAGATTCCTATATAAATTGTATTAGAACTATGATACCTTTATCTTTATAAAACATTTCTTTCATTCTTTCATTGATTCTACCTTATTATGGTCATTTTATCCTTACTCATGCTAGTTTAATTTTCTTCAAAACCTCTCCATCAGAAAGCTGGACTTCCATACCAATCAGTTCAGCAAAACTTCTTCCCAAGCGATGTGTTTTAGCTCTGCTAAACACCACAAAAAGAAGTTTTGCCATGGAATGGCTTTATCCTTTGCTACAATATTTAAGATGTTTTCCCTAATTAATGATGACATTGACAAAGGGATCAAGTGCAGCCTCAGGAAATTTGCAGCCGACACCAAGCTGAGTGGTGTGGTTGACACATGAAGAAGGGGACGCCATCTAGCGGGATCTGGACAAGCTCAGGAAGGGGGTCCATGGGAACCTCATGAAGTTTAATAGGACCAAGTTCAAGGTGCTGCATCTGTGTCAGGGCAATCCCCAGTATCAATGCAGGCTGGGGGATGAACAGATCAAGGGCAGCTCAGCCAAAGACTTGGGGCTGCTGGTGGGTGAGAGGCTGGACATGAGGCAGCAATGTGGGCATGCAGACCAGAAAGCCAGTTGTATCCTGGGCTACATCAGAAGTGCTGTGGCCAACAGGTCAAGGGAGGGAATTCTGCCCCTCTGCTCTGCCCTTGTGAGACCTCACCTGGAGTGCTGCATCCAGCTCTGGGGCCCCCAGCATAAGGATATGGACTTGTTGGTGCTAGTCCAGGGGAGGGCCACAAAGACGATTATAGAGATAGAACAGCTCTCCTATGAGGAAAGACTGAGACAGTGGTGAGAGACTTGGGGTTGCTCAGCCTGGAGAACAGAAGGCTCTGAGACGACCTTCTAACAGCTTCCATTACCTACAAGGGGCTTACAGAAAAGCTGGTGAGGGACTTTTTTCAAAGGCAGGGAGTCACAGAACAAACTAAAATGGCTTAAAACTGAATGAGGGTGGGTTCAGATTAGATATTAGGAATAAAGTCTTTGTTGCGAGGGTGGCGAGGCACTGGAACAGGTTACCTAGAGAAGTTGTGGATGCCCCATCCCTGGAAGCATTCAAAGCCAGGTTGGATGGGGATTTGAGCAACCCGGGTCCAGTGGAAGGTATCCCTGCCCATGGCAGGAGGGTTGGAATTAGATGGTCCTTAGTGCCCCTGCAAACCCAAAACATTCTATGACTCAAGACAATGCATCCAGGGGGAGCCCATCAAGAGCACTGGATCATGTAATCTTATTGCAGTTTAAATGGCTTCTTGAGAGAAATATAGTTCACTTTTTGATCTGAACAGACACCATTTTTATTACTGGCAGTCTTATCACTTTTCATTTGATGTACTGCGTGTCAATTATAAAGCTGCATCAGGTTGAGCAGTTGAAAACAGTACATCAACTGATTGAGGTTGTTGCCATACTAATTCTTTTCTGGAAGCCCTGAATTAGCTACACTAAAAGAAATGGAGATGGAAAGAGGTGAAACAAAATAAAAAGCAATGATTCTTAAGGAAAGAAAATACCAGAGTGATAATGAATGTAATAAGGCAAGACACTGTGAAAGTAAATATCTGGATACCTATAATACGAATATGGAAGGAGTTCATTGTGCTAAAGGCCAAATAAAAATAGTATCAATTTTATTTCATACGGCTCTATTTCCTTCTAGGTAATTTCTCATGCCTTCAGGTGAACAAGAGTCTCACTTCTGACTTCAGCACAATTTTGTTGTAAATAGGTATTAACAGCGAAACATGGAAAGACTGTAAGGAGAAAGTAATTTTATTTTCAGTCCTATCATGGAATAAGACTGATGCAGAACTGTATGGGTTTATAAAAGCTTCTTTATACCTAGAAGTCCCTGACATGCAGAATTTATAATCAAACAAAAAGCTTTGTATAATGTAAAATATTTGCACATCTGGATAAAGCCAGCTGCCTACTTCAACGCTAACTGGTTTTGTAACACAAATCTAACAAAGTATAGTGTCAGAAATAAGAAGTAGTCTACTCTACATTATTGTTCAAGTGTCCATAATATTGTACACTAAAAATGAAACCTGTCAAATTAAACTGAAAAGGATCCAAAATTATTTCATTTCTCCATTCAAGAAAAGAAAATTCAATTTAAAGAAAATATTTTTCTGTATAATAGTAGTTTAAAACTACATAAAATAGAAACTTCTGAAATTTAGTGGTGCTGCTGGAAACCCATACTTTTAGAATGTATCTGTTGCAATTAAGTATAGACTAGCAGCCTGAAAAGCTTGACAAGCTGTAATCAACCTCACAGAACTGCTTAGTTGTGACTTAACTGTGCAATGTGTGATGTAGCAGCTGCAGAACAGTCACGCTCAAACACTCTCCAAACAAGCACATTTCTGACACTCTAAGTGTTAACACAGTAACTCTCTCTAAAAACAGTGGAATAGAACTTAGAAGTTATGGCCATCTTTCAAGGTTCTATCGTCTTGGAAACAGAGAAAATGAATAATCACTATCAATGTAAAGTCCATAAAGTTAGTTTGGTTTTCTTCTAAAATTTAATGGAATATTTAGTTGTCAGTTTGAGGATTACTTTAGGAATGAGACTGATCCTGCTTCTTCTGACCCTCCATTGACTACCATGAATTTCAACTCAAGTAACCATCTAGTCTGTACCTTACCAGAAGCTTGCCCAAGCACAATTGCTAATACACCTAATACAATGTCACACACATCAATAGAGAGGTGCTTCTGCATATTAAGAAATGATTTAAAAATCTGTATTCTTGACAGGTACATATTCAAAACTTCTAAAAGCTTTGTAACTGTGTTTATTAAATATTTTTCACCTATTTCAAAGGAATACATAAAATAATGTAAATAAACTTAAAGGCCACAGTCCTTCATAACCATGTATGTACATTATACTGTATGGATGTTCTGGAATTAACCAAATACTTTATGTTACTGGATATTAAACACTAGATTTTAACTAGTTTCATGTTACACACTGTACAGATCGGACTATTTATGGTTGAATTCGCTCTGTTTTGCTAACCAAAAAACCAAAAGCCATACAGTATCATCTTAGAACACATAGCAGTTTGTGTTGATAATTGTTTTAATGGATCATTTAAATAAAAATCAGACTAAAATGACTACAGTTGGTCAAGATGTCCACTAAACTGCAGAAAGACTAACTGAAATCAATGCAATTCAATTTTATCCTACAGATTTGCTGTGTCCAAATTTTCAAACTCAGGTCCTCAAAACCAGTGAATATTAAATCTCCTCAGTATTGTATCTCTATATTATGGCACCTAAATAAAGTGACTGCTTTCCTCACAGCCTGATCACCTGCAGTTGCATAAGACAAACTAATGAGATAAATCTTGTTGGCACACAAGGTATCAGTCTGTGTAAAGCTGAACATCAGAATGTTTTCATACAGTCAAAGCTAAACACCGCTTAGGCACCTCATCAAATCCTAAATTGCTTCCTATAAACTGAAAATTATAATTACTGACATGTATTAGCACAAGGATAATTCAAGACAAGTGTCTGAATGACAGCATTTAACCCAAGTGTTAGACACAGAGCAGCACGACTTGAAGAACTAAAATAAAGCCTCCAAGAGTTGCAATATCCAAAGATAGCAACAGAAAACCATTAGGGAAAAAATTGTCTTATATACATCTAAACTTTCTCAAATGTCTTTTTAATATCTGACATTTTCAGATTTGGCCTACTTAGATCAAAATTTTATTTCTAAAAATTTCTATTTTCCCAATTCCGCAGACTTGAATCTCTGACTGCCAAGAAGTGAGTAGCTAAATGAAGGAACTACAACATGTCATTTACCATTAATGAAGTCAATACTTGAATGCTGAAGAAGAGATGGCAAACATTCAAACAAGAGAGTTAATTAACATGCAGCTCAGCAGGAAAAACAGGTGATAAGAACATTATGAAAACTGATTAGTCTGCACCTCAAGAAAAGAAAATGTGGAAATACATACAGTTAGACTTTGTGGAGAATGATGTTGCAAAAATTCGATGACTAAAAGCCAGACAGAATTGGACAGGAAATTAAAAATAAAGCTTGAAAAGTCTATTTATTTTGGCTCATAAGCATTTGCTCCAAATGAAAGAATATTGCTTCTTATTCAAATAGACTTGTGATTTTGATTTGGATTAAGGTATCAATCCAGCTCAATGAAAGATATTTCAATAAATGAAATACTTCATAGGATGAAAACCCCCTAAGTATGTACCAGGGACAGATGAAGAGACTCTAAACTGCAAAAGGACTATGTTCTGCATCCTTATTGTACGGATGCATGTTTATGGGCTTGGTCTTGAAAAGGGTACTATGGACAAATTAGTGCCATTCACTGGCCTAGTGGTCTGTTTGTGAGAGTGGGAGCTCTTACTTTAAATTTTTAATATAAGCACTTTTCACAAAACTATGGCAACCAGAAAAGTGTGTAGGTAAAGTATATTTGTATACATAGAATGTAATTTACTCTTTACATAATAGGAAGGATGAAGACTGCATAGGCAACCTTGATTTCATGATGTCAAAGCTTCAGAGAAAAACTAAAGAATACAGAACAACACGATTTGAGACCAGACTTGAATACAAAACTGCATGCTGCATACTGAATATGCTTGACCTTTTTAAAATAGTGTCAACTTTCTGAGGTAGAATGCTGCACAATTTTTCAGAATCTGTGCTACTGTATCTGTACAACTGTATTTAATCAACAGAAAAAAAAGGTTGGAAAAAACACTAAGAAGAAAAATCATTATTCCAAAGTTTTGAGAGCATTTTGCTGAATGTTCATTTTCTAGTCACAGGATTTGATTAAAACGTAAAATGTCTATGTTTAGCAGATTTTTCATTTCCCTTCTTTGTTTCAGTAAAAAAACCTAAAATCCAGTGCTCCATTTCCAACCCTAAGTAAGCATCTGTACTGCCAGGTTCCATCATCATACTACTCACACTAGCTTTAAACGTCTTTAAGCACGCACATTTTCTACTCACACTAGTTTTAAATAACTTCCTCATTAACCTTAAAAAGTGTAACAGTATTTATTTCATGGGTGCAATTTAAATGCAGAATTTCCATGTAGTTTGTCTTAAGTAGAATGGTGAAGACATTCCATTAAAAAGAAACATACAGAATGAATAGAGGGATAAACCTAAACTCTCTTACTACCCTAAAATAACCTGACAGCACAAGCTTGTGCTTTATTTGCTGTAAGTCACTGCTCCTAATGTTTCACCCAATATTTGTGAGTCTTTTCTCTAAACTGGATGAGGGAGGTAATCTTTTTACCACCTCCCACTTCAATTACCTTGCAACCCATCAACACAACTAATGCTAAAGATTTATACAAATCATCCCGTGATCCACAAGGATAGGTGGATCACTGAGACTCCTCTACTTTCTCCAGCTGAGGGTAGAGTCAAAGTCAGGTTTCTCTTTCTACAGTGGTCTTAAGCATTCCCTTAAGCATGATAACTCCACAATCAACTCATGGAAGTCCTGACTGTTCATCAAAAATATTAAGACCTGAAGCCTGGAAGGAATGGCCACTGTGCTTTGAAACAAACTTCCAAACTGAAAATGCTATCCATGACACTGAAGTCCTTTTCTCTGCAACACAATTCTTTGCCCTCCTCCAGGAAGAGTCAGAACTATTGGCTAACTATAGACATGGTCTGTCCCTGCATGCAGTTTCCTTTCTCCTTTTCCATTTTCATAAGCTAGCCACCACAAACAGCAATCACGGCATTATGTGGTGTTTCAAAATCAATCAAGACAATGATGTAGTTTGCACTCCATTTCTAAGGGCCACAGGTAAGCTCACAGGTATAATTAAGCAAGACCTGCTACCACTAAATCCTACTCCCCAAAACACTTCATCCTACAGGATTTCCAAGTGGTCATCACCAGGAACACACACAGGGGGAAAAAAAAAAAAAAAAGCTCAGACCCTGAATTTTACGCTTGTAACTGAGATATCCAGTTGCAAAATTTAAGGTCCAAATTTGTTTGTTCCCAAAAGCTTAAGTACAACATTGAAGCATTGTGCAATTTGTCTCAATCACCATATAAACATATCAGACAATGCAATTAAAATTTGGAATGTAGAAGCACACACCTACAAGAATCATTTTTTGTTCAGAATAACAAGAGATTTGAACCTGTAAAGAAGCTAAATCTGTCTGAGACAATTTGCATGAATTGACAATCTCAGCACATAAAATACTAACAGCTACATTAAGCCAGTTTAGTCTCTTAGTCTGTGTGAACAGAATTGATTGGAAGTTCACTGGGATCAGAAATGTTTCCAGCACCATCAGCACTCCACCATTCCTGGACACAAGAGGTCTCCAGGAAAAAGTGACGGTACCATCTTTCTCCTGCCATTCAGCTGTTCAGCCGTACTTCTCCATGTTTAGCTTTTCCTTGCAAAATGTTCCTTCCTTGCATGAGCTCCAGTTCCCAAATCTCCAACAGATTGTTTTAAGCTCTGGCACCATCTCTCCTCACGAAGTTAGAGGTCAGGCAATTATATCACCAACTCTGCCCTCTGCAGTGGTGCGGCAGCCAATACCAGCACCTACCATGGGAGAGCAAATATCTTGCTCCTTTGCATCGTAGTCTGTGCCATTATAGCTCTACACTGATTAAAAAGGCTGTGATGAAAACCAAATTGTATCTTTCTGAAAAGGCTATGGAATTACAAAATCAGGGGAACTACAATTATATACTCAATTACCCAGTTTTGTTATTTAAAAAAGCTGCCATGTGGTGAGAAACTCAATTCTAAATAATGAGCTGTGGTAAATTACTTCCTTGTACATACTAGATCAATTTAAGGTCAAACTAAATTACATTTTAAGTAAGTCACTGGTCTTTCACTTTGAGCAAGTACCAAGATTCTAGTGCAGCCTTAGTGTTCAAGAAGTACCCAACTAGATAATGAAATTATCAAAGTCAAAAAGTTCACATTCATCTATAAGCAATAGCTTAAACACTTTAGTCAATTCCCTTACTCCAAAATTTAACAATACCCTCTGCCTAAAAACACCCCAATTCAAGAGCAAATCAACACAGAAGGACTTCTATCAAAACGGAGAAAAGCAAAAAAGAGTTAAGTTTTGAGTTGTAAACTTACAGGTACTAAAGACAGGAGAATTGTTCATATATAAAAAACTGGTAATTATGCCTGGTTTTCTAAATTCTCATGCTCTCAAAACATGTTCTTATTACCAATGATTCAGTCAATATTTCTGCAAGTAAAATGCTTATAAATATTAAAGCGGTCTCTCTCCCTCAAAATTATTTTCCCCATGCTTTTTTATTTTAACAGTATTTATGGTGGAATATTTTAGAAAACGTTGAACTTTTATATTAAGAAACTGAAATTTTATATTAGGAAACTCACTTATGTGAAACACCAATTTTCCACGGTTCTATGCACATGAAGGAAATTAAATATTTAACACTGTTGCACAGTGTAGGAATTTCAAACAAGTGAACTTCATGATGACAAAAAGGCAAAACAAACTGTTAATAAAAGAGACCTTGAAAGGCCATACAAGCACATCATCTCCCAAGCCCTCTAAATACTTACAAGCAGCCAGTTGAATTATTTAATAGCCCAGGTAAGCCCAGAGATCACAGCATGAGTTTCAAGGAGAGGACAACCGAAGTGTAACAGCTTTTTTTAAAAGAGCAGGTGTTTTCATGCAGAAAAGAACAGCAATAGTAGAATTCTTATCTTTCCATTTCCTGTGATCCACCGAATTGCTTGAAAACCCAGATGATGCTATCCCTGTGCGGGAGTTACTTTCAGTCAAAGAAAAGTGAAAGGATTCTTGAAGCAATTACTGACACCTCATAAGCATTATCCAGCTCTCCAAAATACATACTATCCTTCTTTGCTTATGTTTTCAACCACTGGTTTCCAAAAAGTCTTTTCAAGATCCTCTAATTTCAGAGTTACCTGAAGTGCATACATGAGATGCACAGTATCAGGACTTTCAATGATTCCCAATTCAACCAAGGAACTGCCACCAACAAGGCACATATTTTATCGACTCTGCCCATAAGCAGAGATTTCTAGTATCAGGATGGTGTTACTTGAAGATTTTTTAAAGTAAATCTTAGAAGTCCTGCACCATCCTTGCAGAAGCTCTGTCATCAGCTAGTGGCACGCAGCAGAGCTGCACTCTGGAAGTCAGGAAGACTAAAGAAGCAGAACTTACACATCTCAATCCATTTTCCCTGAAGTATTTCCTGCATCATCTACATGCTTAATAGCTGGGAATTTCTCTATGAACTGACTATGCTAACAGCACACAGAGAAATTCCTGTCTTTGATGAACAACTGTTGCGTAGTTACTTAACCATGTGTTTCCTTGCCTGTTCTTTTTGTTTTCTGTTGAGATCAAAGGTCTTTATTAACAAGGACACATATTTTCTTCTCTGCGCAGAAAACATACAGCTCACTCGTACATAAATTACCATTTATAATGGTACATACTCTACCCTTCATCACACTTTCCATTTTAACATACCTACCAACTCTGCCTGCATCTTTCAGAAGGCACTCCCCCAGATTATTAATAGAAAATATTAACTTATTTATGCCCATATTTCACTATTTACAATTTTTTCTTTAACTAATATCCTTTCCAGTACCCATTGTCCAATATTCATTAACACTGCACCATTTTCAAATATGATGAGTTTGTGAAAGGAGAGAGGTACCATAAGCTGCCTTTGGCGGAAAAAAAAAAAGCTATGGGTATTCATTTAGATCATAATGATGAAACTAATTACATGGACTTTTTTTTATGACACTGAGTATGTTAGACATCTTTACTCCCTATTCTCCCTATTATCTAACTTCATTTTTTTCTCTCTTCTACATACATACATGCATAAATACATACATATATCTTAATACATGCACCATCCAAATTCTCCAGTATCAGATAAAAAGATTGTTATAGGTATCTCCACAAGTGGTTTTATTGACATTTATTAGTATAAACACAATAGATATTTTAAGCAGGTCATGGAGAAGCGGCCTCAAGGGAGAAGAAATACATTTACTGGAAGAGAACTGCAGGAAGTGCCTTGGCACCGTAGTGCATGAAACACTGCTATGCAACTTACCATCAGTTAGGGGAAAAGGTTAACTAGGATTTTAGCTATTACGCATTCTTTTGATTCCAACCATTTATTTTGGTGATTTCTAGTCTTACTATATACACTGTAGCCTATAGTAAAAGGAATTATCCCTACTCTCTCCTGCTGTGTGAGACTCAGTGAACCTGATTTTGTACTAGAGTGGTTAGGGTCTGCTTCATAAATTTTCTCTTGCTACTGTTTTGTGCTCTGCATAAGAAATACACAGGCACACATCGGAATATACATAATAGTCTGGTTTGTTGCATAATGCATTTTGCAGTTTTTTTCACTGTGATATTATTAGAGAAAATTATTTTGATTCTCAGCTTGTGGGATAACTTTATAGCAGTACATAAACCAACAGACAGCTTTATGGAAATGCTAAGCCTTTTCAAAACACAGAACAGCAAATATGAATTATATCCTAAATAGAAACTCCTTCTCCAGTTTTCTCTGAAGCATCAAAAGAGGTTCAGCAGCCTCAGGTGAACTGCTGAAAATAACCATAGCAGTTTTTCTAGGCTCTTCATTTGCTAAGTGTAGCTATTCCAACTGACATCTGAATAAATAAGTTACAAAAAAGTTAGCTATAACTTCTCTCTGTTACCTTTTATCTAAGAGAGCACCTTCAAATAACAGGCAGAAACGTAACTTTGCCTGAATGCTTAAGAATGTGACTTCTTATTATGCTCCTTATGTTGGAGTGATGGGCAATACCCAGCACTGAGAACTGATCTTGAACTTGCTCCATGAATTCTACTTGGTTCATGGCTTTTAGATGTAAGCTGCAGAATCAATAAACATAGGACCCAAGATGCTTTTGAGAAAATCTACCACGCTATTTATTATACTCAGTCCTTTGTCACAAAGAAGCTGAAGACCAATCAGCTTTAGTGAATTTAAAATGCTACCCTGCACTTTGGTAACCAAATCAGGAACAATGTATTCTTGCTTTATTTTGCTATCAGGCACTTTGTTCATATTTAATCACAGCAATTATTTCTATTGTGCTTACACTCTGTAATTTTATGTTATATAGAATGACAGTTATTTGAGCTAAAACAATTGCTCATAATAATTTGTGTGTTTATTTTTACTGTGACTATTGTCATTGCAAGAGCAGAACACTCAAAGCTATGCATATACAGACAATTTAATAACCAAGCTGTTCTTTTCCTCTGGATTCAACCACCTACTAAAGGAAAAAAAAAAAAAAAAAAAAAAAAAACAAAACCACAAAACAACACAACAACTATGCACATAATGAAAAAGTAAATTAAAATAATCAATTATCTTCTTACTCCTCTGATAATTACCAATAAAAACTGTAAGAGTATCATGAAAAAAAAAAATAGTGTTTGGGGGTTTTTGTTGTTGTGGGGTTTTTGCAAAGAAATGGAATTTAAAGACAAATATATTTACCAGCATGGGTTAATAAGAAACTAAATCCCACAAAGCTGAATATGAGCTGAAGCCAGAGTATCCTTTTATTTTTGCACATACTCTCAACTCAGTCCATCCTTGTCAAAATAAAGAGACCAGAACTGCACTGACACTTCAAACCACAGAAAGTCAAGTCCTATATGGCAGCAAACAATGCCCTTTATCCTGCTTCCTAACAATTTCATTCGCCTTTTTGCTGCCAGTGGATACTGAGGTCATGGTTTCAGAAATTTCTGGACAATGATTCCAATATCCCTTCCCAAGTTTTAATGCATATTTCTAAGCCAAAAACTACTGTAAGCAAAATTTAAACTACTTTCCTCTTAATGAAGAAGAGAAGGGAGATATTATAGCACCTTCCAGTACCTAAAAGTGGCTTACAAGAAAGCTGGAGAGGAACTTTCTTCAAGGGCCTGGAGTAATAGAACAAGGAGTGATGGTTTTAAACTAAAACAAAGTAGATTTAGATTAGATATTAGGAAGAAATTATTCACTGTGAGGGTGATGAAACACTAAAACAGGTTGCTGAGAGAAGGTGTGAATGCTCCATCCCTGGAAGTGTTCAAGGCCTGTTTGGATGGGGCTTGGAGCAACTTGGTATGGTGGAAGGTGTCCCTGACTATAGAATGGGGTTGGAACTAGATGATCCTTACAGTCCCTTCCAACCCAAACCATTCTATGATACTCTTTAGCACCTGTCACCAACAGATGTTCATAACCTGATCATAAACATAAAAGAATATACATAAAAATAGGAAAGTTATTGCCCTGTTTTTAAAATTGTTTTGACTGATCTGTAAGAATGTATGCATGTCAGCATTCTTTTATACTCTATATTAAAAAATATCTTAAACATGAAGTATTGGAAAATGCTTCTTATACTCTTTTTAGTTTCTGAAAAAATATACCAACTGTAATTTAATTATAGCCTGATTGCATTAACAAGTGAAATAAAACATGTGATAAGAAAGGATTCTAAAACCTAGCAGAAAAAAAGGTAAACGAGAATGGCAGCTAAAAGTAAATAACAACACGGAAAAAGGAAAATTTTAAAATATACAAACAGAAGAGCAAAGACAGTAACTCGCTAGATTCATCTTTATAATCCAGATGGATATGCCTCACACTTCCAGCATTTTTCTCTGCTTGGAAACACATATCACCAGAGTTACACGGGATGGAAGTTCCTCTAGCACCTAAAAAAAAAACCACCACAAAAAAAACAAACTATAAGGAACCATTTCTAAAACAGTGACTCATGGATATGTACCTGGCAAGACCCAAGATGCAAAGGGTTCTGGTCCTTTTTCCCCTACTGAACAAATGTTAACATTGCCAAGTAATTCACAGTTTCTCATAATACTGTATCAGACTGATCTATCCTCAGGAGGTAGGTTAATTTATCACTACTCCACAATTTATTTGGCACAAAGCTGAATAATAATTAGATCTTAGATATCCAGCTCAACACAGTCACAAAAATGAATAATTTTACTTTTCATTCATGATACTTTAACCTTTTGTTAACCTCAGCTAGCTGCCTTGCAATTTCTTTCTAGCTTATTAAAAATTATTTAGAATTGACTGCTAAAAAATTAGTTCACTGTACAGACAGGGCTTTAATTTATGCAATGAGTTTAAAAATTATTACCCTATTTTCCCAATAGAAATAAATCTAGAATCTGTACTTCTGCAGTCAAAACTCATTCAGGTCTCTGAGCTGCAAATTAACTCCACTGGACACTTTCACAAAAGAAGCAACTTCTAGATGGCAACCTTAAAACATGATCAAAATATTAAAACACACTCCATGTACATCCAGAATGTACGTTTAACTGAACAATAAATTCTTTGAGCTTAGTCTATATGTCTAAGTACCAGGTCTTAAAATTAAACTCCTGACATATTCTCAGTGGTGCACTTTGCAGCAACCATTTGCAATCATTTTGCCTCCACATTCCAGTAAGAAATACAGTCTGCAACTATCAAATAGGGATAATGAAAGGAAACCTAAACTACATAATTACAGCTCTCTTGACCAAACCACTTAAGACTTTAGATCTAGAATACATTGTATCAAGTTGATTGTCATCATAATAATGGCTCGGTTCATGCATTTATACTAATAATCCTCTGCCTTCTTGTCTGACATCACTGATGAATTATGCCTGACAAAGGGAAGCGCAGACAAATAAAAATGAAAAGATAAACGCATGCAAAGTTACAAAATAAAAAGTTTCTGGTTACTGGATAAACAGTAGATGAACATACAAGAGACTGAGTGGCTTTTCAAAACAAGTGTAAAAACAAAGGTTGAGATCTGAAAAGGAGGATACAACTAGCTAGATCATGGGCAGGTACCAGTGAGTGGATTGAAAAAGCAGCAGTTCACAGAGCTGAGCTGTGCTGAAGAACAAAAACATATTGATGTTAATCCAGCAAAGACAGAGCTACTTGAGGGGTATATGTTGATGAACAATTGTATACACTTAATTCCTTTGGAAAACTGACTTTGAAAAAGTAGTCTTTGTAAGGAGGTTCATGCCAGTTTATTAGGACAGCAATGTGATTCAAGATATTTTTTACCAAGGTAAGAACTTTAGCCCAGATAACCTTGTGAAATAACATCGTGAAATAACACAATTTAAAAGGTCAAGACACAGAATTTTTATTTTGATATGCTGCGGAACAGCTTTATCAGTGAGCAATTACTGCAAGTCAAAAGACAATACATTCTATCACTTGCTGAATGGAAAAATACACAAAACAGTCAAACACAGAACAGGGAGGCTGTGCTGATTGGTGAAATCAACCTGCTCTCCTCTGATTGAATGCCAGTGCTACCGTGATGGAATATGGGATTATATGTTATAGTGAGATAAAGAAAACCACAGAGAAGAGAAAGATACTCTATATTCATAAGCAGTGACATGCTAATTTGACTCATGTATCATAAGTACACATTATACACCTTCTTCTACCTCCCTCTCCTAAACTCTAGAACATAACTCTTCTGCTCGTGCCAGGACAAAAGTCTGGGGGCACAGTGCAAGTCAGGTCTAGGAAAACTTCCCAGTTAAAGAACAGATGGAAAAAAGTTTCAGGGATGCAACAGGAAATAACAAGCCAACAAATCCTTGAACATGCTGTTGCAAATACAAGGATTAAAAAGTTAATGTGCCACATGTTCCTTAGACCTTCTGTAACTGTATATCAGTGCTGCTCATTATCACATCTATACTGAGGCACCTTACCAAGTGAAAAAGTATAGATAAATATTCAATAATATTTGACTCAAATTAACCAACTGAGCAAAGCGTGGCATACTATTACTACTGGTATTCCCATTAACTCAATATACCTTTTCACCTCTGTGTAGTTGCATACCAAAAGGGAGGAAGGAAGAGACAAGCCAATTTCCTGGGAAAAAATGGGGGCATTTTTAAAATGTCAAACACCATTATCTATTTCCTCTCAACTGGGCACTAAGAAACTGGTGGTTTTCCATCTGCCAAATCCTTTACTTTCCCTTTAGGAATACTTGGATCTTAAAGAAAATTTCAAGTCTATGAAGCACTGGATAGATGCAAAATGCATAAGGGGTGCATACAAAAATAGCTGCTCCGCTCAATAAGCATGACAGAAAATCACTGGTTCGTGTGTGACATTTAAGAAGAAACCCAAAAAATTACCTTCTTTTCTAAGCCAGTCCATGCATAGAGATATAATTGGCTAAAATAATGGAGAGACATAAATGCATGAATTATTGAAATATGACAGAATGTTCACTTTCCATGAGCTAGTGAATATATATATATTTGTTATTTATACAATGAATTTTTGCATTACCCCTTCATTATATTTGTGAGCACACAGAAGGAAAACAAAGTGGGCCAAAAAAATAAAAGCAGCCTTGATTAGTTTTACAATTATTGTTAGAAAGGGAAAAGAGGATTAAGCTGCAGGAAACTGAGCATGATATTCATCATGACCTCACTCTTCCTGAGGAAGAATCATCATATCAAATGCTGGATCTATTCCTCACCTATATTCCTTCAAACACACCAAAGAAGAAAATAGCACTTCTTTGGCCCAATTCAACTTCTTCAGAAGCAACTATGCAAACTAGATGAGACAAACTGTGCACTTCCCAAATCTGTTCCTCTCTGTTGCTTACAAGGAGTCTGGCTAGCATGACCATTGCAGGTGTAGAGACAAGGAAAACAGAGTTCTGCAGCTAAACTAAAGGACTCTTAACCCACACAGTGTTCTGCAGCATATGCCACACAAGACCTCAAATCTTTAGAGCAGGGACTGACATTCATAATACCATTTAGAATGTAAATTTGCATCTTCAATTTGTACTACCCCATAAGGGAATAAAATTTGCAAAGGAGACTGCAAAAAAGAATTATAATTTTTTTTTTAATAGTAATAACTAAAATACTAATTTAAGTATTTTTTAAAACTCTAAAAATAATTATTGCCTCAGAATAAGAACAACTGCTTCAGAATATTTAAATGCACTGCTAAACTATTTTGTTCTTAAATGTGGTTTCTTTGTAAATAGTGAAACGAAAAAAAAAAAAAAAAAACGAAAAAAAGAAAAACCAAACAAATTTTATGACAAAGATATTAGTGATATTTTAATTTTTATTACAAATCTTTCAAAATTTTTCACCTCAATCACAAATCACTAATCAGAGAGTCACATTAGGTCAGGTTAGAAGGGACTACAATGGGTCGTGGTCCAACCTCTCTGCTCATGAAGGGTCACTCTAAAGCACATGGCACAGGATTGCATCCAGACAGTTCTTCAACATCTCCAATGAGGTATTCAAGCCCATACTTTTCTTCCTATCCCATACCTACAAAAATTTTTTGTAAAAGAACCGCACTTCTACATTTACTCACAGACTTCTAAGTAACACGTGAACAGAAGGAAGTCCAACCTACGCTGTAGTTAATTAAACAGAACAAAAGAGATAAAGCAAGACTTGCTTTAACTTTTCAAGAATTTACTTCACAATCTTAACTTTCCATACAAGGCTTTTAAAATACAAGAATTTGCAATGATGAATTTTAACACAGACCATTCTGCTGGTCCTTACAGTTATATCTAGGAAATATATTCACCAGCTAATATCTCTAGAACAGCCAGCAATAAGAAACACTGCTAGCACCATTGGAATAATCCGTAACATCTAACCATTAATTATAAACCATAGACATCCATATCAAAATATTAAAATCAGGTTAAAAAATTAACATTTGGTCTATTAAAAAGAGCATTACTTGTTATATGTACATAAATTGATGACGACACCAACAGCAACTCGTAAGATGTGACAAAATTCGTAATGGCACATCAAAAGAAAGTAATCATAATCAGGATTAACCCTGAAATTAAGAAATTTATTCTTCTTGGAAAGATAATCAAAAAAGGTTAAAAGAAACCAATTTCACAAATCTATTTTACATGCCTCAGGATATGTCCAAAACCCACACAAGGATACCTATTCTCATCTCTTAAAACCACAGCACAGGATCTTCTACCAGGAATTAAGAATTATGCTCACCAGTTACATATACATATATAAAACAAACAAGCAACAACAAAAAAATGAAACTCCTAAACCAAAACGAAAATGAAAAAAACAAACAAACAAAATCCCACTACATAGTGGAAAAAATATTAACTGAATTAATGAAGTATTTCATTTTATTCCTTTGACAATTCATAAACAATTACTTTGCATTTAAGCCCACACTGAGAGGCCTGTTAGCAGTCCACACAAATTTTAAATCCCATCTGGAAGTTGTTTAATTCACACATTTAACTATCCAATTTTTCTGTCCTTAATAATACCCTTTAAAATGAACAAGCATTTATTAAAAAAAACCCCCTGTGTATAACACCTGATACATAAGCCACTTTTATATACGGATAAAGTGATAATCACTATCTATATAAATCTTAAACCTCCTTCATGTTACCTCTCCTGCTGCTCCTCTAAACAAGTATTTTATTGGCACAATTTAAGATGCCTGGTAAACATCATCTTGTGTCTAATTTTTCAGCATGAAGAACTGTTCTTTCCTAAAACCTGATACAGTTAAAATGGGGAAATATTTAGAAAAGCATAACTGATAAATTTAACTTAATAATACATTTATTCTTCACTGGTAAAATTATACACTAAGCTCAGACTTAGTGGCAAGCAGCTCAGTAACAGCTCCATTCATGCTCAGCTGGATGAGCCCTTCAATTAAATTTCTTTCATTTCAAGGTAATAATCAAAACAACTGACAATTCAAAGGTATGTCCACATTCACATGCAAATGCAGTATTTCTTAATTTTCATTTTAACAGGAGAACCCTGGCTACAGGAATGCAGCCCTAAATTAAGCTATTAAAAATAATAATCTATGTTTCCTGTGTGGATGAAAGATTAATGCTCAACTCCACTTTTCTCCATTATATTTTCTGATGTTCTTCAGAAGCTTTTACCAATTCACAAAAAAATTCTTTCACTAGTATCTTTAAACTAATAAGTCAAAATAACTTATTGTTTAAAAATGAAACTAGTGCTTAAATTGTTCTTTTCTATTATATTCCTTTATTTCTTCTTGGATTTGCTTCCACCATTTCAGATGGAACATTTTCTCAATACTACTTTTTTTCCCCATACTCCTTCCAACACATCCAGCAAGCACATTTAACTTCAGTGCCCTTCTGTCAGAAGACACGAGTAAGCCTTTGCTAGACAGTAAGAAAGATATTTACATTTCCATTCTACTGGAAACTTACAGTCTTGCTCCATCCTAATGCTTTTAACAATTTTGACTGCAAGGCATCAAAAGAAGTGAGTACATCTGATGCCATTTCATTTTAACACTTACACTTGACAGATCTCTTGATCTCCAAGGGCTCAATGTATTTTGAAGCTGATAGCATGGGACAATTAATTGCTTATGCTCAACAAAACCTCTGCAAACTTTCCCCTCCCAGAATCACTGTGATCTCAGTACCAAGTAAGCGAAGGAGAGTGAAAAACTCTCATGATACAATGGCAGTTTATTTCAAGCAATGCATTGAACAGAACCTATTGGAGTAAAAGGATTTTTTTTCTTGTTCTCTCAGACAAACCGGCGTCTCAAAAGATACTCATTCTATGTAACAATATCAACAAATCTTTTAAAAATTCATCTAGAATGGTCCAGTTCCTTCAGAAGCAAACTAAAAAAGCTTCACACTTTAACAGTAAACTCCAATGTGCTGGAACCAACATCCTAACATGTAACAGGCTTGACCAAGGGTTGAATGGTGGGCATGATGCCCAACCTTTACCAAAGCAGATGCTGCAAACACTGATCCAAACTATTTTTGGAACATGTTTTAAATAGGTAAAATCAGGTATATACTTTCCACCCTGACTAATGTTTCAATACTGAAGCTATCTGACATTCAAATACCACAAACTACGCAAAACCTGTGAGAAAGACAAATGAAAAGCATTTACACTTCAAATAAAAGTGCATATGCAACAGTAACAGAACCTACGGCAACAATGAGGATTGTCTGAGCACAATCAGATTTTCTGTCCTCTTACACCTTACAAGGAGTGTCTTTAACTAACCCTGTGAGCTGAACTGACCCACCAAAGGGCAAAGCTGGCAAGTCATGAGGCAGAGACTGCAAGACAGGCAGCTGCTGAAGATCTCCTGGCAACTACATAGAGATTTCCTGTAATGATGAACTTCTAAGCACAACCCAAAGGCAGCTAGAGAGAATCCAGAAAATGCTGCACTTGCACATCTGTTCTCGTCATTTTTCAAATCCCTTGGTGGCTCCTGTCCTATTCCTTCTATTTGTGTGTGTTCCTAACCTCTAATTTTGCCCACCACAGTGATGTTTAGTCCAACTTTCAATCCTATTTCTGCCTATCTAGCTAGAAGTCTAGTTCCCATCTGCTTTCAACAACTACCAAACCCAGTCTCCAGCTCCAGGCTAGATTTTCAACCTAAGCTAGCACATCTCTCCACTCAGCGAACAAGGTGATCATCTGAGTTTGTAAAACAACGGCTTAGTGTCAAGACTTACAACACATGGTGGGATCTTCCATCTTGCCACACCACAGTGAAATCCAAAATACAGTAATGTCTTTTGCAAATGAAATAGAAAGAAGTCTTCAGTATCAAACAAAGCAGAAACTCCCCATTTTCCTCCTTTCTCCTAAAATTCAAAAGTATCTGACTTGCATTTTTACCCATGCAATATTAAGATGCTATTTTAACACTAAATTGGAGGAAAGAAGAAAAGCAGTAGGAACAAAGTCTGCCAAGTCTTTTGCATTCACTGTATCCTTGTTCAAGAAGTATCAGCAAAGCGCTTTAACCAAAGGAAAAGCATGCTTTTGCCAGTATAGTAAGCTCCCAGCAAAAATATTCCTTAGTAAATGCTTTTAGCTTGAATAATAGTGTCAGACTCTAGAAAGTTGACATGAACAGATATGAAATTTCAGACAGCTACTGTGAACAGTGCTACTAAAGCTATTTGTAACTTCCTTTCCAACATGGTAAAAGCAGTCTTTTGAATCGATTTTGTCTAGAAAGAGTCCAGATGATCTCACTGCTCCCCAAGAACAGCTCAGCAAGCCAAGACTGACCCACTTCCAGTGAGCAACAACCACTCAGGACAGATATGCACTTTCCAAGTGCTGGGCACATTCCTCTCCATCCCAAACCTGAAGGCTTGGCCAAGAGTGCTGATTTTAGGGCTCAAGTGTATTTCCAACAGCATGCTTCAGAGAAGGTCTCTTTTGTGAAGCAAAAGCAGAGGAAGCAGAACATGCAAACCTAAAAATGCAGAAGATACTTGTGATAATTCTTCTGCAATACTAAGTGAGTCCAAAAGTGAGCTAGTAAACAATGACGAGCCCTAAGCAACACATATGGCTTTTGGGTGCACATTACATCTCCAGTTATTTGCCAAGACCTTACTTAAAACAAACCTTTTCAGACCAGGAAAAACTAAACCAAAAATCCCCTCCAAAGTCTGCTTTTCCCCCGAGTTTCTCAATTACTGCAACAATAAAACAATTACATAATTTTCGCATAATGCAAAAGCCCCAAAATTTTCAAGTCATCTCTCAAAAAGCTAATGCATTACTAGCAACACAGATGAAATTTCTCTTCTCAGAAAATTATTTTCAAGCAAGCAGAGTCCCTTTAATCAATGTTTGACCTCTGAATGGTCCAGACATTACAACATATTCCGTCACCGATATCAAAACCATTGAATTTCTAAAATTCAATCTAAAAGGTTTTGGATTTTTTTCTTTCCATTAAAGAAACACTTTTCCAAATCATTTTGGGAACTGTGTTCTGCACTTAGACAACGTGAAGCTAAGTGAAAAGTGAAGCTATTTAAATCAATTTTGTTTAAAGCCAGTACTTCAATGAAAAATGACAAACAGAAGACGACTGTAAGAAAGGGACCTTACATAATTGTTGGTGAATAAGTACTACAGATATGTAATGTGGACATGAAATTTCTAGAAACCACTTTAAAAAAAATGAAATGACAACTAGCATAAATGCTGCATATCATATAACAGCCTAGCAAATATCAAACATTTAAGAGCAAACTTTCAATTTTACTTTCCTTTGTCTTGCAGCAAACAATTTAATATCCTCAAATATCCTAGTAACACCTGCAACACATCAGCAGGTCCATTTTAGAGATTCATATCACCAATAAGTTTCAATGGTACAGATCAAATTTTACTATACTTTTTTTTCAAAGAAAGACATATAGGATTCTAATGCTATACCTTTATATGGACAGTTGTATCTTTTTTATATATCTACATATCTATAGCTAATTATCTTTCTTTTTCCACTTTCTTTTCTTGGAGACCTCCAGTTTTCCCTTTCCAGACTACTCAGTAATTAAAAAGGTCAATAAAAAAATTAAAAGAAAAACCCACAAAAATCTATGGATGTATATCATGAAGTCATTTATAATTTTCCTAAGTCAAACAGGGAAAAATGTGCCTTTAAGTCTATTCACATTGGCTATTCTCATTAGACACATACGTAGAATATCTTTCACCTACTAACTCTTAGAAACTTTGGCTACAGAGAGTGAGTGGAAGTTTAGGGCCTCACAAAAGGAAGGAGCAGTTAGGACTGGAGATTTTACTGGTGATCTTTTAGTCTCCAGGAGAAACAATAAAAAAAGCATTTTGAACCTTGAAGCATTGTGATCTAAATGACTAGCAGGTATTACAAGAGCTATTACTCTATCTTCAATCTTAACACCTTGATCACTTGAAGCAGAACACAGGTTATGTAGTGCTCCAGGAGATACTCACTTCATTATTCAAGACTTTTAGGGTTTGTTTGGTTTTTCTTTTAATTTTGCATAGTGTAAGTATTTTCAGAGCAGTAATTTATTAGACTAATGGTATTTGCCTTTGCTTCCTGTAGGAACTAAATCACACTGACATTAAACTCTTTCTCAACAGGCTTGACCTTAAGAAGGTCCCACAGGATGATCATGTTTTCTTTGACAACAATTATCAGCTGTCATCCAGCACTGAGCTACTGGTCAGCATTCACCAAGAGAACAAGACAAAAAACCGAAACTCTTCTCTTTAAGCAATACTTTCTCCTGAAAGAAAAGGTTTAGCATTTTTTTACTTGTTTAGCAGTTTTGATTGTTTTTAAGGTAACAACAGCTTGTTTCAGCACAAATAGTGGAGTCAAGAAGCCAGCTTTACACTAGAAACAATTTTTTTAATAACATCTTTGAGAAAAGCATCCTATGTTATTCAGCACTTCAGATGGGTGCTGAAGCGAAGACAAAGCTAAACTTCCTTCACAGTTCATTATCCTCAGGCATATTTATTCTTAGATGAGACCATACTCACCATTCCATGAGCATTTCTGATTCCTACAAGCACCTGTGATACCTGAACTAGATGTGAGAAAGTAGGGAGGGATGGGAAGATTAGGCAACAAGAGAGGAAAAACAACAAGAGTAACAGGCAATGAGGGCAGAGATGCAAAACTACTTTGGAGCATTATAACCTAAAATAAGTGGCCCTTCAGCAGCTCTGACCAGGCATCCATGTTCTCGTGGGCAACTTTGTGGATAAAAGGGACCAGCACACCTTTACGCTTCATCCTCCAATCAACAAAACAGAGAAGGGACTTCTGCATGACAAGCACGTACTGCAGGTCACATAAACATGCAGCAGCAATGTGTGTCTCACTTGAAATCTTTTATTTGAAAGAAAAATTATATTAAAATTGGCAGCTTTAGTGTATACTTGGCCAAAGATATTGTTGTCAAATAATTTGTCACACCTGTAAGCGTGGTTAAAACACAAATACAACATTAGATTAACTTGATCACTTAAGTCAAAACATAGTGAATTGTTGAAATGAAATTTCAGGTTTGCTAGCATTCAGAAAAATTAAACACCAAAACATATTTTAAATAAGCAGGTCTCAACATAATGTAATAGCAAGTTTTTTTATGGATATTCTGCACATACTTACAGGTTGAGCAGACTAACAGTGCTCTCGCCACAAGCTCACTGAATAACTTCCACTTCTGCTTCACTCTGGAGGTGACAGCTGGGATGAGAATCTCCGCAGGGACGTAGAACTGAATTGAATAGGTCACAAAAATCCCAAAGGAGTACAGAATTTTTACGGACTGATACAACCTGTTGAGAACATTTACACACATTCGTGTAAATTGTAAACTCTTCATAAAAACCTTAGCTTGCTAATGGCACTTAGCCTATACATATATATCTCTGTGTGTGAAAAATATATTTTTTCCCCAGCAAACATGAACATTACAACACTTAAGAATTGCAGAAGATAAGCCAACTAGAGTAAACCTTTCAATAAATGTGAAGTGCAGGCACCCTTACTAGTGTTTACTCAGCCATAAGTAACAAGTGACAAAGAAACATCCATATTACCAACAGTTTTAAATTTAGATGCATTTTAAATCCATGCTGCATAAACTACAGACATTTTTCATAGGTGTGCTTGCATGAATCTCTTCATATGATTAACTTTCTCACAATGCAACTAAGGATGTCATTAAAATTTTAGGTAAGGGTTTGGTTCATTTGCCATGGCGGTGTTGTATGCTCACAAATGAAAAAGGGACTATTTCTCATAAACAACCTGTTTAAACAAAAGATTATGCCAAGCAGACCACAGCAAGATTAGAGAAAGAACAAATAGGATTTTCATCTCTGTATCTCTCAAAGCCTAGCAGGGGTCACTCAGTGTTCTTTGACTATCAAAGGCTATATCTGTACTAGTAAATAAAGTCCAGCCAGGACTGCTTTTGGTCCTTTGTCCTGTGGCCAAATGGCACAGCATGGCAAAATTTGTATCCATACAGCTCAGCTCTTTTCCACAACAGGATGCCTCCATTATCCTTCCTTCAATATTTTGAAGGATGTGTTGAACAGAGTCAGTGATAGTTTTGAATAATGGAGTGGTTTTGAGCAGAGGAACTTGAATCACCCTTTCAGCCCAGTCTTAGATGTTTCTCATCTCACAGATACAAGCTGGGTCATCAATTTTTCACAATACTGGGAGACTGATAACAAACGAATCTGGTTTTTTATTAGATAAACAAGCACACAAGAGGAATTAAAAGTATATATTTTATATATGTATGTACACTATGATTCTATTATACAAGAGGAAAAAAAATACGCTTCAACTAAACATTTTGTCTAACAGGTCCTAAATTATCTCGGTCAAAGGTTTGACTGTTGGAACACGCATGTTACAGGTATTCAGACTATGGAGTCAGAAGCAGTTTCCAAGACAGAGGCCTCAGTGATAATGATGGAATCTGCAAAATGACCTTGGTCAACAGTGAATTGAAGGAGAAGCCTGCTAATATTCTGCAGAATGAGACATGTGAAGAACTCTATTAATAAAGTCAAAATTAAGACATAAGAACTGTGGGAATTCACCAATTTTATAAAATATATCTTAGTTGATATTTAGCTATAGCCATGTGTTGTTAGATGGATTTGATGAAGTGTATTAGTTCTGGAAATATGCATAATTGTGTGTGGCAATAGTCCTTTCTTGTACTTTTGAGATCCCTGCGCAGTAGAGCATAAAAATGCAAGAATGTAAACATTGAAGGAGGGGGAAGAAACCTTTTCTGCCATTCCTGAATAGAAATGTAACTTTAGACAAAGAGGAATAAACTCTCTCTTCTTTTTTTTTTTAATGTGGTCAGGTTGTCTTGTTAACAACTAAGGCTTATAAGCCTCATACTAAGACACTAAAAACTGTGTCAGTGCAAAAAGTTGTTGGTTACATTTGACCATCACTGTACACAACTCAATGAAGCCCCAAAGGCATATTCAAATGGATAGAAAAACTATTACATCAATTTATGTGGTGACATAATGATGCGGCTAGTTTAGAAGCCACTGCTTTTTTGACACTTCTTTTTGATTGCTGAGTAGCTTTTAAAAATTTAAAGGAAAAAAGAGTCACTTTTCTATCAGCTCTGCATGACTGTCCTTATTCCAGAAGCTTAGATGTATTTTAACTGGTTAAAAAAAGAAAAACTGACCAGCTACCCACAATTCACCTCTAATCCTCAGGCTGCAGACCACCCCAAATCTTTACAACAACAATTTTTAAAAGCTATTCAGACAAAGGATTCAGAGTTTTAAATACACAGTTGTTCAAAGTGTCTCTATTACACTAACTTTCTACAGTTTTACAAAAATTAAAATATTCTAAATTAGAAAACAATTTTTATATTACTGAAGTGATTTCACTAGTAATTTAATATCATGTTCCAATCAGATAAAGATGAGTCATTAGCCTCCATTTTAATAAAAATGTAAATCATTCATATGTGCTAAACCTCTTTTCAATCCTACATTCAAAATTTCACTGTACCTCTTTTAAGGGTAGAAACATTGGCAAGTACTGTAACAAAACTTGCATAACAATACAACTAGACCAAGAAGAGAATTAATTATACTAAGTTTTTATTTGAAAGAGCGCCATGTGAAGTCTTGTTGAACTTCAACATACTGTAGTGTTTGTATGGTAGTTAAAGGCTTTGAGATTCACAGTAAAGGGATTATTACACAAGGACCGTCACATCTTAACAAAGAACAGGTGGTGAAAAGAACCTTCATATTCAACCTCAAGAAGATGAGAAACCAATCAAGGACAAAGAAGAAAATTTTTGCAATGAAGGTGGTGAGATACTGGCACAGGTTGTCCAAAGAAGCTATGGATGCCACATCAACGGAAGAGTTCAAGGACACGTTGGACAGAGCTTGGAGCAACCTGATCTTTTGAAAGATGTCTCAGCTCATGGCAGGGGGGTTGGAACACATGATCTTTAAAGGTCCTCACCAACCCAAACTATTCTATGATTTTATGAGACCCGAGCCAAGGACTCTACCAAGTACTAAAGCACAATTTTCCATGATCTACATTTCCAAATACTGCAGGACTTGGTTCAAAGTGATGGTGTATGTGACAATAATTACTGAGATTCCAAGTAGCTAACTATATGTAAAAAAAGAAGCGTTATTTAATGCAGTAAGTCAGAATTCTTTGATTCCAGGAAAAACTTGTTAAAGATCAGCAAAACCAAGCTGAAAACTACTCTTTAAGTCCATTTTCAACATATTCTAAGTAATATATTATGCTGAGTGACAATTCGTACTACCAAACACCATCTAAACTAGAACAACAGTGATTTCTCCAAAAGCACTAATCTAGCAGGAAGTTTTTAAGAGTATGAGCAGTTCTCTATTTAAATTAAACTTAAGAACTTAACTAGTCTAGTGCCTGTGTATGCCTTCTAGTCAATTCATCTGCAAGGGCATCAAATAAAAGTAGCAGAACTGTAATTTTCTTTATCACAAAAGGTTTATTTTTTAGCAGGGGTTGGCCAGCTGGAATTAAACACATAAACCAAATCTCACTGCTTAGATACATTCCAGGCTCTCTCACATAACTATCTGCTTAAAAAAAAAAAAATCCTCTGCTCCTTGCATTTCTCTAGTTCAGACTGACAACTTACTGGCTTTTTATGTGAGAACCAAATAGAAAAATACTGTCATATGGTTCACTGGAAATTTGTTTTGCTAGCACAGTTAATTGCAACCACTTGCAACCTCAGTACTGTATCAGGCAGACCCAAAGTACTGCACAGCAACAGCATCCTACATCACAACCACGGGTGCACCAATGAGTTGCTTTTCCTAATTTTGTTTGGTGCTCTGGGGTACTATCCAGGGTGAGACAAAAACAGATGACTGTTAACTGTAGATATGTGCCCTGAGTAGGTCTGAGGTTATTACACTTATAATGCCAGTTTCCTACCCTACAGAGCACCAGTTTCCATCTCTTTTATTATCTCTTTCTATGCATTAGTCCTGCAAAGCCATCAGGACAAATATCATCACATCTGCACCGTAGCCAAGAGCTATTTGAAACCTCGAATGTGAACAGCTCTGTCAGACTGCAGGGATGCAAAATAAAGTTCACTGTGCTGCTTGCATGAGAGCAATGAAAAGCAATAGTGAGTAGCAACCTTACCTTATTCCACATTCCTCTCACTTTTTGTTTTTTAAGAACACTTCTCTTAAGGCACAAACAAACTCAGAGCTACTAATTAAAACACTTTTCACTAGTCTTTCAAACAAGCAGCACTGCCATGTAATATTCGAAATAGACGTATTTGCCCTTTCAGATGTATTACATAGACAGAATGGACGCACTAAACATTTGAAGATTCCTGGGTTTTTCTAATGTCATAGAATCAGAGAATGGTTTGGGTTGGAAAGAAATTCCATGATCATGCAGTTTGAATGGTTCTGTCATGGATATGGACACCTTCCACTAGATCAGGTTACCCAGAGCCCCATCCGGCCTGGTCTTCAAAACTTCCAGATGGGGAATCCACAAACTCTCTGGTCAACCTGTTCCAGTATCTCACCACCCTTATAGGAAATAATTTCTTCCTGACACCTAAACTAAACTTGTCCTCCTTTACCTTAAGGCCATTCCCCCTTATCCTATCACTAAATGCCCATTTCAAAAACTCCCATAAAATGGAAAAAAATTGAGGCCCATATCTCAGTTTTTACAACAGCAGTATAAAAACAAAACAAGCAACAACAAATAGATTAAAATTCTAGCAACTAAAAAAAAGTCATCTTTCAAGACACATTTTATTACACTTTGATATATATTAAACATTGGAATCAGCCAGGCAATTAAACAAAACTTAAGAATATTACAAATGCATGGCTCATACTCACTCTAAGGAATGAAAAGTGAAAAAGTAACACCTAAAAATTAAGAACATTCTTTAAACCTGTTCTCTTTTGCAAAAAGTAAAAATGGAGTCAGCATTCAGTTTATCAAAGCAGAGTTTTCACATAATTTGAGATTTTACTACTTTAATAAGATGCCACAACAGATATTGAACAAGTAGATGCAAGCACTCGTGCACTGCTGATATAACTAATTTTAGGCCCATCAGACATAAAATTACTAAAAGAATTAAGAGCGATCTTTAAATTAATACAGTATTTATCCATCCACAGATAGATACAGAACAAGCATGAACAGAACAGCTGAAACAGTATTCAACGCTTTTTCAGCTTGTGACATGTGGAGCTCTGATAGCATCAAAAAAAAAAAAAAGCTAAATAAGAATTGTAATATCCTTGAGACACTGGGAAGCATATGCTTCACTTTCCTGATGGGAAGCCATTGTTATACATTATCCATGGACTTGCACTTGATCAATCTATTCAGCTTTTGATCTATTCCAGTTGCTAAACTCAGTGATTATTCTAAAACAGGGCACTATATTACCAGGATAGGCAAGGTAAAAGTAGCTGTTTTCAGAACTGCATTACAGCTGGCTGCAAACTCCCCTTCAATAGTCCTGGAACTAGCTCCTGCTAGAGATGGAATAACTTACAATAAAGATCATTGATCTATCTCTGTATCCAAGTCCTTTTAATATGCAAGAAATTGCTGGTTAGGACCATAGCTCTACTGTAGAAGGCACAGGCACAGTGTATGCATTAAAAGTCTGAGCACCTATCAATCATAAGTCTGACACTGCACTGAGGCATGGAACAAACTTTGCAACATTTCTGCCTTGTAGATTACTCCTTTTAAGTCACACACACACTTACCATTTATCTTGTGGCAGGTTTAAAGTTATGCTGCCTTTGACTGCATCTCCAAAGCGCAGATAGCCCAGAGTGGCCAGTGAGATATACAAGGCCATGACTATTCCCATCCCAATGTTCAATGCCTGTGGGAAACGTGTCGTGTCCTTCATTCTGTTTTCCAGTGGCAGCACCTGGAAATAGAGGAAGCATCAATTACATTTTATGTCCTAAATGTACTTTTCTCCCCTCTTTCAGAGCCAATTTCCAAAATCTAGGTGCTTTTATAAATAATATTATTCTGCAAGAATGTTTTACAGCCTGGACAGTCACAGTGTTTTTATGTACCTAACAGAAAAGTTCAGTTACTGAAGAACACTTATCTTGATTGGAAAACAGCATCAGTGTGGGAATATAAAGTAATATTTATAGGTTAGAAAAACTGTCAAGAGAAATTTATGGTGCCCAGCTGAAAACACATAGTCAATATATGAGTAACATGACTTTTTTTTAAACAGAATTGTTCATAATCCAAGGATATTTCTCCTATTTCTGTTAGGTATACCTGCACTGTCAGTCTCCATCACAAACCTACTGACACACAGGCGCATGCCCAGCACTCACGCTCAGCTCTCCTGGCAGGGACACTTGAGTCCATGACTACCAGAATACAGCCTCATCTTTTTTTT
>VXAU01004328.1:218939-243310 GCA_013399695.1 Formicarius rufipectus | reverse complement strand
TGGTTCCCAGACCCACTTCAGCCTTACTTTCTATCATGTCCACAATTAAGTTTTAAATTCAACAAAGGTCAGAAGGCAATAAACACTTTCACAAAATCTGAATTCTTTTCACTTTGCACATTGCTCCTATTTACCAAAAGCTTTACACGGAAAGAAAATAAAAGTGAAGAAAAATTAATATAAACACATAACTGCTTCCATATGGCAATTATTACTCACTTGTTTCACATTTTCTGCCAAGAATACAACATAAACACCACAAAATCCCAGCTGTGTTATCACTAAGAAAAAGTCCACAATATACCTGTGGGACAAAGAAAAACAAATACACATTATACTTAAGATCCAAATAATTAACCCATTGCTACCTAATATGCAATTACTGCTTTTTACAATAGTCAAAATGCTAGACTCAGATGCCACATTAATCTCACAAGTACTGCCATACATGCTCCTCTTATGACAAACAGGGTGGGGTTTGTATGTGTGTTTTTTAAGGTAACACTAAGCAGGTATCAAANTGCTCCAGCACCTCATTGTCTTTCCTGAAGTAAGGGCCCAAGAACTGGACACAGTACTCAAGGTATGCCCTCACCAGTGCTTCTATAGACACAGGCCCAGATTCATCCTCACTGGCTTTATGTCAAGTGACTAACCATAATCTCATGAGGAGACACAGCAGAGTACATTGGTAGATTCCTGGCATCTTAAAAAGACCGTGCAGGAAGAGAGCACTCCAAGTTCAGCATGCCTGTGTTTGAGCATCCAATCTGTGCTGGTTGACCTTCCTTCCTTCCATGGACCACCTGCTCAGACACACAAACTGCTGACTGCCAATGCTGAGGGTGCAAAGAGGAAGGACCAACACACACCAGAGACCCTGTCAACAGAAGAATCTCCACCTATGAGAGAGCTTAGAAGACTGAAAAATTAGAGACAAAACACATGAATGAAAGTAGGAGCAGCTGTCATGAAAGTGATAGCCATGGTTTTGTTTCCTTTTCTCAGTGATGGATGGTTGTGGGGAAGAATGGGGATAGTTGGGTTTTACTGAAAGTGTTGGGGTTGCTTGGGAAGTGTATAAACATCTGTAGCTGTGGTGACTCATTTGTGATTTTTAGTTGATTTAACCAACTTCAGGTTGTGACCAACTTCAGAGCATTCACAGAAAAGCAAGAACAGTTATGAGATTCTATCATGTCTCCCCTTTTAGATATTAGATACAGAGGAGACAGGATAACAATATTCAAAAATGTAAATGGTATCCACAAATAAAAAAGAATAAATTATTAAAGCTAGAATATGAAATAAAGGATTTGCAATATTGATATTTTTAGCTTCCACAAAGTAGCAGCTGTCTAACAGATAAGAAAGCATTGGAACTGACTACTGAGAAGGCTGCAGAAATTTCAATGTCAGGCATTTTTAAGAACAAAAATCAGGATTGGTTTAGATGCAGTGGATTCTGTGAATGGAAGGGACTATATGAGAACCAAAGAAATACTCCAGTGACATGAAAAGGGTAAAATATGCCCAGGAAGTTGCGGGGGGTGGGGGNAGGCAATAAACACTTTCACAAAATCTGAATTCTTTTCACTTTGCACATTGCTCCTATTTACCAAAAGCTTTACGGAAAGAAAATAAAAGTGAAGAAAAATTAATATAAACACATAACTGCTTCCATATGGCAATTATTACTCACTTGTTTCACATTTTCTGCCAAGAATACAACATAAACACCACAAAATCCCAGCTGTGTTATCACTAAGAAAAAGTCCACAATATACCTGTGGGACAAAGAAAAACAAATATACATTATACTTAAGATCCAAATAATTAACCCATTGCTACCTAATATGCAATTACTGCTTTTTACAATAGTCAAAATGCTAGACTCAGATGCCACATTAATCTCACAAGTACTGCCATACATGCTCCTCTTATGACAAACAAGGTGGGGTTTGTATGTGTGTTTTTTAAGGTAACACTAAGCAGGTATCAAAGTTTCTCCAAAACAAAAAAAAAAAGAAGGAACTCAACGTATTTTAAAGCAGCATAAAATGAAATGCAAAGCCTTAACAATGTGGTACAAATATTAAAAACAGACACACATTTGATGCACATATTAATTCCACTGGCATCCTTTAGCCCCTAACACAGCAGTTTTCCATCAGTACCAGAGGTGAAATGTTTCATATACAGTCTAAGGCATATAAGCTGCATTAACTCAAGATAACACTTTCACATCTTACCAGGCAGGTTTATGTCAATATATCCAAATAAACATTCAGACACTACTTATCACTGAAAAAAACCACTAAACTATGGTTCAGATTATTTTGGAAAAAAACAGTACTACACCATGGTGACCCAAAGACACACTGTAATGAAGCTCTGCTAGAGTCAAGCAAACAGCAGAGATCTCCCTCAGAGAACAGATTTGCTGCATTACAGCATCTCCGGAGATCCAATTGCCGTTTGTGGCTTGTAACGCTGAAGTGCAATAGAGAATTTTCATTATATATCATGACAAACCAATTTCCCTCTAATTGAGCTCTACTCCATTCCTGTGAAGTCATCACAAAAGATCTTAAAAGAACTAGCTCACTTTCCTTAAACAGAGTAATAGCCAAAACCCCTGATAAAAGATACTGCACCCTTAAAAATAACAGGAACAAAAAAATTATTCCCCAAGTGAGGTAAAAAACACTTTAAATTAATGTTGAGCAACATGTCTGTTTCCCTATTCACAACTTCACTACTGTGCAGCCATACTATAAACTCCATGAACAGCTGCACAGTAACAAATGTTAAAGAAAAACTAATGGTCATTTTTAAAAGAGGGATAAAGTATTTAACAGAGACAACAAGCTATTTATATCTTCATGCAAAAATAGTACATATTTCTCCATTATTTTTATGTTACATTTAAACAGGAATCAAAGAATCACTTTGCTTCCTTTCTGAATGAATACATCTGCACTGTCAACCTGCTTAAGAGTGAACTCTGATGCCGAGAAATGCTGGTAAAAGAGAATGAAAACTTTAACTATTTTACCACATTAGACAATACAGAATGCATTTCTGGTTATAACACATCTCCTTCTATATTACTAAATAGAATTCTTGTTATTCACAGCTCATGTAGACCAGAAAATTGAGATGCCTAATAGAGACAGACATTGTCCCATGTCACCACTACTAGCTGGCAGCAGAAAAGAACAAATAATGCTGCATAAAAGCATTCTTAAGGAAGGTAACATCTTAGTGAAAAGAAATTCTCCTAATCATTCCAAGTGTAGCCATTAATTTTTAATAAGGAATTTATTGAATTAAATTCTAATTCAAACTTACCGGCCCCAAGAAGCTCGTTTCTGAAGAGCAGGCAGGGGCCCCAATTCCATGGCATAACTAACTGTATCACTATATCCCAGTGAGGACTTTTTCATCCTGAAATCAAGAAGTGAAGAAAGAATGAGTTACTAAAAACTATTAAAGCCTAGAGCCCTATGTTAAAAATGCTGTTGGTCTGCCATGATTATAACAAGTTATCAGATGTGAGAGTATTCTGCTGCTGCTGAATTTCAGAGGTATGATTCCAGCTTCTTTACCTCAGGAAGGGCTATTATTTAGTACTCTTCAAGCACATGAAACACAATGTTGCTTCCCCCAGTTTAACAGTAGTAAATGTTTCTTACAGAACAAGGGTTTTTTTTTGACAAATTAATCCAAAATCAGCTTCTTATGATCTTAAGAAATTAATCTCAAATCTAAAAGTGACAAAGAACTTGAACAGGATTCACCAACTTTTTCTGCACAAGCAGTCACAATTGATTCAATTATCTTAATTCAATGATCATCTTCAAAGACCATTAAAGACTACACTAGAAGAAGTGAAGAATTCAGGAATGACAGGGTCCATTCACAGTGCAATGTCATGTTAATCTGATAAAACAGATTTTCCAGCTACAGGGACGTGAATAGTATTGCAATTCTATTCAGTTCAAAACTTTTTAAACGAGACCCTCCCACTGCTTCCCTTTAACACCTGACAGTAAGTTACAAATGTTAATAAAAGTCACTTAATCAAAATACTCTATCAGTCTGAATAACAGCTTCCCTCCCATACTGTACAACTCACTTGAAAGAGTATTTAGTGTTCATTTGCTCACTAACCTCATTTTAACACAATCCTTCAGCACTACAATTTCAAAGAACTAAGCTGCCACAATTCGAAGAGACAGAACTCTCATATCACAGAAGACATTAATAGCATTTCTTAGTTTATCTTTTATTCTATAAAGTACTTATAAACTGGCTATTTATAAAGTATACATTTTTCAGAGCTATGAAGATTCAGAAGTCATGAAGAAAGCTTTGAATATAAGGAAGGACTAACAGACTGAAAACAAGCAATTAAAACTGATTATCTGCTAGCAGGGAACAGGGTACTGGACAACACATTACACCAATTTCATTTTGTGTATGAGAAGAGAACAACTATTTGTTTTCAATGTGTTGGACAAAGCATAACTATCATTTACAGGTGCACACTAATAATTTGAGAGTTGTGTCTAACAAGCAGAAGACTCTAAACTGACAGAAGAAACTGCTACCGCATCAGAACATTCTGTAGGGTAAAAAACACATAGAGAAAAGAGGAATGAAGAAAAAAGTACTGAAACTCAGCCAACAAGTAGTTCCACATTTACCTCTGACATAGACAGTGGCTGCAACGTACCAAGATGTGCATACAGTGAACCGATATAACTCCTATGAACACAAGGCTGATTGGTCCAACCTGTTATGGAAAAAAAAAGGGAAGGACATAGGAGATAAAACAGAATTTTTCATTTAAATATTCTGGGAAAAAATCTTTACGGGAAAAAAATTCACATTTTTAGCAAACTAATACTTAAAAATTTTGTGCTACTGGATTTTTCCCCCTCTCAGCAGGGGGGTTGCTGCTGATGTTTCACAGCATTCCTTACTTTCAGTTTGCTACTTGAGACATGGCTATTCAGGGAAGATCAAGCCCGAAATACCAAATGGGCATGAACAACTGCATTCCTCTAACTGCTTCCTTTGTCATAAAAGTTTGTCAAGAGAGAAGACTGCATGTACTGCACAATTCAAAACAGTGGTTTGAACCACTTTAAAGTGGCAATGAAGTAAAGGATACAACTTATGGATAATTGTCAAATTAAATAATTTCCTTCAGAGTGGAAGTTTGACCAGAAGTTTTCACAGAAGGAACATGCTTTTCATATGTAACTTTCATTCTTGAACTAAACATCCTATACTATAGAACTACAGGATTATTTAGTTGTAAGGTGAAAATGTCACTTGATTAAATTTATCCTCCCTTAGGAAATGCATGGTTTGTTACCTGGTATAAACAACCTGTGCCATAGCCTGTTTCTGCAGAAACACTAGATTGATTTAACAAGCTGATCCTGCATCCTAGGACATACAACTTGTCCCCAGAGAACTCTGTACAAAGATACCACATAGTAAATTCCCATGAGACATCCAGGAGTCTGAGTAAATCAAAATATTTCCTTTTTCTGACAAAGTTTTTCTTTAGACAAGAAAAACACTTTGGCTAAGCAAAAACCCAACTCATGCAATAAGGTCCTCAGGGTGAAGTAGTAAATTTTTTTAAAAATAAAAACTTTAATTTTTAGTACTAATTTCACCAGACTAAAGAGGAAAACCAACACAACTCTTTAAAGTTTGCAGTGACGAATAAAAAGTACCGAGATCTTAGTTATCCAGGACATATATCGGTAAAACGATCTAGGTATTTTTTCTAGTGTATGAAAAAATAATTGAATACTTACCACAACGCCAGCATTTTTTATTGCAAGTGGAAGACCAAGAAGCCCAGTTCCAATGTTTCCCTTAAGGAGGTGAGTAAGCGTTTGTATAAACCTGAGGATAAAATGTCACATTAGAAGTACACTGAGATGGGGCAGGGGGGAAAATTAAAACCAAACCCTCTGTCCTTTAATAATAAAGCAATAAATTCTGAGCTTCAATTCATGAGTTGTGGCGATCCAGCTAGTCTGTGCAGCACATTCAAATAATGTTCTTATCATTATATATGAGCACCCTCAAATAGAATGCACAAGTCTGATCTTCAGTTCCTTACTCCAGCTTGTGAAATGTTATTTTCTGTGCAAATTTATTGTTCTTTTGCCTCAGAGTAAAAATTACATTTCATTGATGTTATTGATTCTAAAAAAAAATAACACTCAAAACAATTACCAGCTACAAATCACAAATCTGACAGCCAATGTTCTATACAAAAAAAAAAAAAAAGCAAACCTTTGCAAGTTTTTCTAATTCAACTTTCACAAATAGATTATCTCCAGAGTCTTCTCAAAACCTTTAAGCAGTGCTTCGATTTTGAGCAACCCAATGACCTTACAAATAGGTAGCACCTTCAAATATTTTACAGCCAATACACTCTTACCTTCCAAAGAATAAAAAACCTGCTCAAAATGGGTTGCTTTTTGGTAGAACTATGTACAAGTCCTGATGTATAACCACAAAACTGTTCTGCAGGTGCATGAAAACTCCTTCACAGTTCAGTAAATTGCTCACAAGAAACAAGACAGAAGCAACAAATTTAAGGAAGCTGATATTTAAGAGTAACACATACGTAATGCCTTCTTCATTATCAAGCTGATAATGTGTCTTAACTGGCAGGAAGTTGTTTTCATGCTCTTCATCTGAGATGCCATCTGAGTCTTCCTCATCAATTAAAGGCTTCATTACTTCCATGCCTGTACAATGGCGTTAACACTGCATTAGCATTAGAAGCAAACTTAGGATTCAGATGTAGAAAGTGAACTCAAGCTTCCCATGCCACGAGGTTGACATGTGTTCCTAACTGTAAAGCTGACTGAAGCAGATACATATAGCACACATTTGCACAAGACATTCTCCCTCTTTAAAGTGGTACACCATCTCAATGTTATCATTACTATTATTATAGCCAAACACTACAGTTTTTCATTAAGAAAACCAACTTTTTATCATGTAAATGTCAATGATTAAGATCTTTTTGCAAGCTAATACAACATAAAGCAAAATAGGAAAGTCACTCATTGTTACAAAAGAAAGAGATTGATCTTATACACCGTTAGCTAGTGCAAAACTAAGCATTTAGTCTACACTTACCAGTGGTGAGCAAGGGCACACCCCAGAATCATCCCATCCTAAAAAGCACAGGTAAGACACATACTGCAGATATCTCCATTCGTTGGAGAAAGAACCAAACTAAAGGTATCAGGTTGCATGCATTGAAAGCTGCAATTTCATGAACCTTTTAAACTCACATAAACTTCCAGCTAAATAACAGCACCAAGCAAAGGCATGCAGTCAGGAGTGAACAAAATTGCCTTTCGGGCAAAACTAGAAGCTTATGCCAGTTTAATGCTGAGCAAATTATAACCATTTTTAAATTGCTACAGTTAAGTAAAGCAAATCCTGCCAAAAGCAAAAATATTATTTACCCTACAATTGGTTACTAACCATGCTGAGTAAGTCTCAACTGTCATAACTTTCATAAAAACAAAGGATAAATCCCTGTGACATCAACATTTTCTATTATGAAAAAAAATAAAAAAATAAATAGTGGTGCCAGGGTAACAGATGGGCTTGATGATCTCAGAGGGTTTTTCCAACCTTAATGATTCTAAGTGAGCAGCGGCACACCTTACTGAATTATTACATAGATTACAGAACCCGAAAAACACTGAAGAACACCACAAAAGACATTAGTTGTATTAAAACATGCTTCACCATTCAGCAAGCAAAAATATTCATAAATTGAGTCAACACTAAATACCCTAACTATACTAAGCTTATTTATGTTGTAAGAAAAACATGAATACTAACAGAATACCTGTGAGACTGCAGAGACATTTAAAAGAAGGTACAGGGAATCGATATCTTTAAAGTACATAAACGCACATGAACATGCCGAATACAAGTTTTATTTGGGGGAGTCATTGTGGTCAATCTGACAAAACCTGCCACCTAATTTGAAAACAAGATACATGCACAAAACCAGACAGGAAATAAAGAAGGTACTGAAAAGTAGCCACTGTACAGGGTTTGTGTAGCAAGGTTTTGATAGCGAGGGGTGGCTCCTGTGAGAAGCTGATGGAAACCTCCCTCATGTCAACAGAGCCAGTGCCGGATGGCTCCAAGTTGGACCTGCTACTGGCCAAAGCTGAGCCCAGCAGTGATGGTGGCACCTCCTCTGAAATAACAACTAAAAAGGGGAAAACACTGCTGAGGAGCAGCTACAGTCAGAGAGAGGAGTGTGAATATGCGACAGAAGCAGTCCTGCAGACAGACCCCAAGGTCAGTGAAGAAGGAGGGGGAGGAGGTGCTTCAGGCACTGAAGCAGAGGTTCCCCCTGCAGCCTGTGGTGCAGCCCATGGTGAGGCAGCTGTGCCTCTGCAGCTGCCATCCACCTGCAGCCCGTGCATGACCCCATGTTGGAGCAGGTGGATGCCCAAACGAGGGAAACCCATGCTGGAGCAGGCTCCCGGCAGGACCTGTGGTCCCATGAAGAGAGGAGCCCATGCTGGAGCAGGTTTGCTGGTACAACTGTGACCCAGTGGGAGACCCATGCTCCATGGAGGACTATCTCCCTTGGGAAAGACCATCACTGGAGCAGAGAAACAGTGTAAGAAGCCCTCTCCCTGAGGATGAAGGAGCAGAAGAGATAATGTGTGATGAACTGACAGCAGCTGCCATTCCCCCCCTCCCTGCACCACTGGACAAGAGGAAGTAGAGAAATCATGAGTGAAGTCAAACCTGGGAAGAAGGAAGGGATGGGGAGATAGGCTTTTTTAGATTTACTCTTATTTCTCATTACCCTACTCTAATTTGACTGGTAAGAAATTCAATTAATTTCCTCAAGTCAAGCCTGTTTTGCCTATAACAGTATTTGGTGAGTGATGTCTTCCTGTCTTTATCTTGATCCACAGGCCTTTTGTTATAGTTTCTCTCCCCAGTCCAGCTGAAGAGTGACAGAGTAGTTTTGGTGGACATGCAGCATCGAGCCAAGGTCAACCCACCACAGCCATTCAACAACAAATCATTAAGGTTTTTATGAAACCTTAAAGATGTCTAACCCACCAGCAGGGCACTAAAGCCAATGCTAAGCAAGAGGAAATTCTAAAGAAAAACTGTAGAAAAAGTGTGAAAATCCTACAAATCAAAAGGCAGCTTATCCAAGTCATTAAAATTAAAAGCATATAGCTAAGACTCTTCTGAAAACACCAAAGGATCATCTGAATATCATGTCAGTAAAGTTGAAAGCCAGTAATGAAAAGCACTTGATAGAAGCAAAGATGTTCAGTCGGGAGCAAAAATCAAGAGGTCAGAGACTCAACACCATAGAGCAAATTTATACTCTGTGACACTCTCATTACAGAAGACAGACTTAATCATGTTTCACTACATGGCATATAGTCTACAAATTGATCAAAAGAAGGATCAGCAAAGTTCCTTCCCTCTGCTCCCAAAGCTTTGTGCTGACCAGTTCTTGAGGATTCCACAACCATCCTCTCTTGAGTCCCTGGTGGGCTCATTCAATGTTCACAAAATGCTGCACACAATAGCTCTGGAGTAAAAGTTTATCCTCTCAGGGGTCAGAGGGAGCTGGAAGTTTCATCCAGTGGGCAATCGATTAGGATCATTTTCACTTTTATAAATATTGATTCTAAACTTAGAATCTGAAGTGTCTTCCTCAGGAACAAGCTGAACTACAAGTGTACAAAGTCTGTGGTCACATGAGATTCAACTACATATAAAAGAAATAATAATTAAACTATTTTACCAGTTTTGTCTCCACCACATTTTGTAGGACTCGGTTTGAAATGCTAAACAACAACATGTAGCAAATAAGGTTCCTATTTAGCAGTATGAGGGGTCCAGAAGGGACCCTTAGGACCAATAGTTCTGGTGACTACCAGCAACTGCTCAGTCAACAGAGAAAAGTAAAATTTTCTTCTTCTGTTACAGCCTGAGACTGGAACATTTGATATATACATATATCTACACTGTTTACCATGCAATCAGATGACATTCAGAAGACTCTGAATATTTTAGACATCCCATTTTATTTTTCTCCCCACTTCCTGACTCATCTTCTAATCACAAAAGTAGTCCTTTAAGAATGGATTTAGACATATTCAAGCATTCCCCTCATCTTTTAATAAGACTTTTTCTAAGACAAGGCATTTTTTCTTCTGAAAAGTCATCTGCCCATACCTAAAGATGTCTATTCATGTAAGGGTTATTGTCATCACTAACCCAGCTTGATAATCACCTAACTTACTGTCAACTCTTCACCCATGTTCTCAGAAATTGCTTATATTGGAGCTCAGAATATCTGTTTTCAATTTGTACACTAAGGCTGGCAGTTTGCTGATCCTATTCTAATGTAATAATGCATTTGAAAATACATTCCACTAGAAGTTTTAAAATACAAGTAACAGCAATCAGTACCAACACACATTGTGATAACTATACTTACTACAGATTCCTCTGAAATCCTGCATTATATAAAATATTCCAGCCATGCTATCTGATCTCTGTTCTAGCTATAGGAGTGTTTTTGAATTTCCCCTTTTCCTCATCATTCCTCCTTCATCCTAGGACTGGTGTACAGTTTCTGTCTAAAGTATGTTAATCCCTTAACAGCAAAGGTACTAGGACATAACATGAGGTTTGGATCATATGACTTTCCAAGCATGGATTTTCATTTGACAAGAGATCTCTACTGCTGGAAGTAATACTGTGGCTGTGTCCCACTGCACAGTCCATACTCATAGTGACACACAGGTTTGTGCAGCATTCAAACTTATTGGATCCAACCTTATACTCCAAAGCACACAGGTAAGAAAGCTTGAGCTCATAAGGTGCTTTGCATACTTGGACCTAGTCTAAAATTAATAATTCTGAGAAGTTCACAGTCACAGCCAGAAAATTGGTACAGAATACCCACATTTACTTTGAATCCTTCCTACAAAGGTGCAGTATGTGCAATTTAAATAAGATCTCAAACTCCAGCTACAAGAACAGCATATACATGCCATACCCTTATCAGAGATGAAGTTGTCTGGCTGCTCTCATAAAGCACCTGGTGCAGAGCATACCTCTGCCAACCATGGGTCCATGCTCCTCCAAGGTGTCCTGGCTGCATCCAGACACATTATGAATGATCCAATCCAATGCTCAGCCACAGGACTCACTCAAAATTTTTTATTATCATTATTCAACACAACTAAGATTGAGGAAATTCACTTTTCCACACCACTTTGTTTTTACTTAGCTAAAACACCAGTCAATTTTCAGCCCTGTCTTTCCATCAGCTAATCTGAATTTTTCCTCTTGTGCCACCACAAAAATCTCTTCAGATCAAATGCTGTGTTGGTTGTCTTTAATAGTTACTTAAATATTTGTAATTGTTTCTGCTTCCTTCTGTGAATACGCATGCAAACAGGGTGCCAAAAAACTCTGCAAGTACTGCTACCATCAACCAAGGCAACACAGAGTGCATTTCAACTTCTCCCAGAATTACCACTGCAAAGTTTAAATTGATTCCTTAAGGCACTGGAGAGAGAAATCACAAATTCATTATATTTACATTGCACACTATAATAATGGACAAATCTCCACACTGTACCCTCAAAGACCTCTGACCACCAGTTACACAGTGAGATTAAATCTGTAGTGTTTAAGTTGTTATGATCAGTATTTCCAGTTTAGTATCTTCAAGTGTACTTTTTCATCCCCTAGGATTTGCCAGTATCTTGACAACATTTATGGACATACTACCGAAGAAACTTTTGAATAGTTATTAAATGGAATTAATTCTAAAGCTTTTTCAGAACACTAAAGTAATCCTTCGGTTCAAAAATTCTACCAAGAACTTTAGTTAATTTTAGTTAATTTTTCTATACTGTTCAAGGAATTAACACTTCCAAATTTAACTGAACAACAGTGCCACAAGGGATGAAATTGACCTCCAGGACTTTCACTGTACAGAAGAAACAATGACAAAAGGATGAAACAGTTTGTCAGGGCTCCATAAACTTAAATGCTAAGGAGATACTAAAACCAAAGCCAAGTACAATCTTCTATTGTTCCTTTGGAAAAGGTTACACCCCAGACAAACTCCTATCTAAAACCCCTTTTCCAAATCCAATTCAACAATATGATCTGGGTTTTGTTTGCTTAGTTGTTTTTCCCTTCAGGTTTTTGAAGCCAGTGTCAGCAAACAGAATTAACTGGATCTGACATAAAAAGATTTGGGGGATAGGATGTAGCCTACCATTGTTTACATCAGCTGGTTTTACTCATTTATGGGAGAAGGAACACACAGGTCTTGGAGCAACACTTCATATGTATATTAAGTGCTCAGCAAAAAAGCAGAAAGGGGGTCTCGTAGATACTTCACTGTTCTGTCAGCTTCTACACAAGAACATGCCCACAGGGTCAGAAACACTGCACAACACTCATAGTCCTGTCAAATGTGCTTATTTAATAGAGGGTGACCCAGTGCCTCTGTAATTGGGATAAAGATTCAATTTAACAAGCAGCTGGTTTGACTGCTGCATAAGAGTGAAAATCAGAACCATGTCACCTTTACAGTAGCCTAAAATGTGGTTTCATGCTAGTATTTTCCCACAGGTTATAGAAAGCCATATTCATCATCTAGAGGGCACACCCAGAGCTTCTGCCACCATCCAAGGCCAAATGCTCTTCCTGGACAAGGTCAGTGATTGAGTCTATGAATAGAAGACACAGTCGAGGAGAGTTCACTACATCATAAACAGAAAACACACTTATGTCTGGCAGCAACCACGCCTGTGACAACAGGAGAGGCTCGGTGTTCCCAGCAACTGCCTTCCACTAACAGATAGTCGGTCCATTTATTGTCTCAGTACTGTGACAAAGCTTTTTAATTCAGCATACAGAATCAGGGCTCCCAAGATAAATTTAGTTACAAAGAAAACATTGCCCCTAATTGTTTTCAGAATAACAGTTACTCCCTCAACCACCGAAAAAAAGTACCTGTTTCTCCACTACCCAAGCTTTAGCTTACAAATAACCTCAACGGCATTTCTCCAGAAGACATCTGACTTTAAATACAGCATTATCCACAAAAAGCACATGATCTGTCACATTACTCAGTCACAGGCTTCCACAACCTCCAAAGAAATTACACAGCAACACAAAGTGACTGTGGATGGTAGTGCTAGGGGCAGGTTGGTTCAGATGGAAAAATATTTGTAAATTTTCCTAGTTCAAGGGGAAAATAACAGATAACTCCACTGAACCATAGACAACCCAGTTCTCCTTTTATTTTCCAACTCATATTGAATATAAGAGATATAAAAACAAAGAGAACCTGCAAACTAGAACGTATTTTCCAGTTTGGAAATTAATAAGGAAAAGTCATTTGGTTTAAAAATTCTTATTAAATACTAATAATTGTATTTTGCAGAATCATAACAGTTGGCATTAGCTTTTATTGTGTTTGTCTATCAAGAACTTTAAGCTATGTTTCATGCAGTTATTTGAATCCCTTTTTTTTTTTTAATCTATCTTGTGTCATTTATTTCTCCCCATTACAGACTGTAACTTAATAAAGTAGATTTATTCATCTTCATGGCAGAATTTATTAATCCTGAGAATGGTTATTTCTAAACAAATGCTGAAAGTCAATAATGTCCCTCAATAAGCAGGAAGAACTGTTTGCTTTTGCATCATAACTGCCAAATCCAGAAGGCTCATAAAATGGAACATTTGAGTTGTGTAAACCAAAGAGTACACAAGCAGAGGTCTCCATAGTTACTACAGACTTCCACTTCAACCCAGAATGGATCACTTATTTGGAAAGATACCAGTCTTAAATAATCCACTAACCTGTCTAGACCAAGCCACACCGTTCTACAATTAACACATTCCCAAGTGATAACACATTGGTAAGACTTTATTTTCAGTAGGATCAAACTATGCAAAAATCTTCAGAATTCTTAGCAGGCGTTGATCTGCATTTCTAAATGGTTAATCCCATAAACAAACTTTAAGGGTTCATACAGAGAAACTGTCAGACCTGTGAACCTTAGGGGGGGAAAGAAAGCTTAAACAGTTTTTAGCCACCTTTCCTTGGGAGGTGGCAGTCTCTCAACTCCAAATTTGAAGCATGTCTTCCAACTCTCATCATTACCACTGGACAAGACAAATTCCTCAGATTACAATGGAACTGTAATCATCAGACTTCCAGCGCAGGGCAACAAAGATTAGTGGACTTGAACATCTCTCTTATGAGGAAAGGCTGAGGGACCTGGGCCTGTTCAGCCTTGAGACGAATGAAAGGGAACCTCCTCAATGTGCATAACTAGTGGGGTGCAAAGAGGATGGAAACAGGCTCTTCTCGGTGGTGCCAAGCAGTAGAAGAGGAAACGAGCACAAACTGATGCACAAAAAGTTAACCTGAATGTGAGGAAGAACTTCCTCACCATGCAGGTCACCATGAACTGGAACAGACTGCCCGGAGAGCGTGTGGAGTCTCCTCAGTAGAGATATACCAGACCCATCCGGATGCAATCCTGCACCGTGTGCTGTGGGATGACCCTGCCTGAGCAGGGAGGTTGGACCCGATGACCTGCTATGGTCCTTTCCAACGTCACGCATTCTGTGATTCTGGGGACACAGCTGTGAGACGAATTTTCAGCCAGCGCAGCCCAGCCCAGCCCCAGCTACACTTTACAGCTAAACCTGCTACGAGCTATCTCGTCCATCTGCGCACAGCAAAGCTAAGAGATAAACATCTACGCACCCTCCCATACTCAGATTTAAAGCCACCCAGTCCTTCGCAGATAAAAGAGAACATATTTCCATGCATTTCTACGGACACCGTGACTCCCTGAGGAAACCGGACGCCAGCCAGGTGCGCCCGACGCCCCGCGGAGCCCCGCAGCGCCCCCGCTCCGCTCCCCTCACGCCTCCCGCCCCGCGGAGCTCAGCCCTCCCCTACGCGACCCCAGCCCCGCAGCCACCCTGCAGCGCAGCGCCCACCCCTGCCACGGCTGGGATGGTTCATCCCGCCCGCCCCGGCGCGCACAGCGCCGCAGCGCAGCCCCCCGCGGGCCGAACCATTCCTGCCGGAGCGGAGGGGGGTGCGAGCCGCGCGGCCGCTACCGGCGCCCAGGCCCCTTCCCCCTCGCCCCGTGGCCAGCCGCCATCCCCCCGCCGCCACCGCCGGGCCCGCACGACTCAGCTCGCCTCACCCAGCTCGTCCCTGCCCGCGCCGGCCATCGCTCTACTGGGCTCCGCTCGCCCTTCCGCCGATGTGGAGCCGGCCGGTCGGCGCGGCGCATGCGCCCCACGGAAGCGAACCATAGAGAGCGGCGGGCGGGCGGAACCTGGGGGGGCGGCGCTGGGAGGTGTCGGTGTGAATGAGCCCCCGGTGTGAGAGAGGCCCCGGTGTGAATGAGTCCCCGGTGTGAATGAGCTGCCCGTGCCGAGGGAGCCGCCGGTGTGCGGGAGCTGCCGGCGCGGTGTGCCGTGTGTGCCTCTTGCAGCGCCCCCGGCTCGGCGTCCCCCGCAGCACCTGCCCGTAGAATCCTACAGTATTATAGGGGAAGGGAACCCTAAGGGTCATCAAGTCCAAGTCCCTGCTCCACGCGGGACTGCCTAAAACTAAACTATAGGACTAAGAGCACTGTCCGGACACTCCTTGAACTCTGACATCGCTGGCATCCTTAGTGTTGCTCCTCGGCTGCTCTGCGGCCCCGTACACAAAGCGCTGCCCACATCTGCTGCCCTCGGCAGGGCTCGGAAACCCGGCTTCCGAAGGAGTACTGCATAATCTAGAGCCATAATTAAAAAGCAAAGACTAAAAGGTGGCAACGAAGAGTTCAGCAGAGCTTGACAGCTCAGCTTGACCGTGGTTTGCTGTTTGGCTTCCTGAAAGTCCAACACCTTCAACAGTCCGTATTACTTTCCTTATTCTGTGAGTAATTCCTTGTTTCCCATGTTAGGATGTTAAGGGGTTGGAATGGACCTTTAAAGATCGTCCAGTTCCAAGCCCCTGCTGTGTGCAGGGTCACCTCCCATTAGACCAAGTTGTTCAAGGCCTCATCCAACCTGGCCTTGAACAGGGCACCTACAACCTCCCTGATCAGCCTCTTCCAGTGCCTCACCACTCTCATAGCAAAGAATTTCTTCTGTTTATCAAACCTAAATTTCCCCTTTTGCAATTTGTAGAAGAATCTCTTTCTGGTTTCCCTGTAGGCTCTCTTCAGACACTGGAAGGTTGCTGTGAGGTCTCCATGCAACCTTCTCCAGGATGAATAGCCCCAACTTTCACAGCCTGTCTTTGTAGGGGAGGTGCTCCAGACACAAAAGGGTATTTATGAGAATCATAGTTAATGATGGATCAACTGCTGAAACAAGAGTTACTGATCTGAAGTTTTATCTCTAACTAATCATTTCATATCAAATTACTCACTTCCTGAAACCTGCTGTTTCACTTTCTGTGGATCCCACAGGAATGCTGCATCTCCTCTGCACACTCTTGTATATAAAAATATTTTTTAACAGCTTCACTAATAAACGAAATTAACATCGAGTAAATGCAGATAGTGAAACAATTCAAAGCACTGTGGACTGAGAAATCCTCTGCTCATAAGTAAATGTTTTTATCCATGATAAAAGGATGCAGTATTTCTTGTAACTACATAGATTTTTTTTTTTAATCTTTGGAATCAAATATATCAAGGTGCTAAAATAGATTTCAATCATAGTCTGTAATCAAAACTATAATCAGAGGTACAGGTCACTCTGAGGTCATACCCAGAATCTTTACTCTCTAAATCTTTCTTCTGAAATTAAGAATTTTAGACTTGTAAAACAAAAGCCTGTGCAATTCCATGAGCTTTTATTTCACGGTTTGAAAACCTAAAGCAGGGCTGTTGGGAAAGGGGATGTTGACCCATCCTAATGAAAGACATAGTGCTCTGAAGGATTTTCTACTGGAGATTTACTGTCTAGCCTAAAAGGATGCCCTTTTGATAGAACCCTGCCCTACAGGCTTAGTCTATTGTGTCTTTGGAATATTTGAAGACTGAACTTCCAGTAACCTGACACCCACCCTTTAACCTATTTTTTATGCTAGTTTCTTCCAGAATAATCTATCAGTATTTCTCCATCAAAACTATCAATATTTTACCCATATCTATGACTGATTTAATTTAAGTAATAAAGTTTCCCACTGTTGGTTTCCCAAAACAGAACATTGTTTTGGTTTTTTGTTTGGTTGGATTTTTTGTTTGGTTGGTTTTGTGAGGTTTTTTGCAATGAGAATGTATGGTCAAATTATTTGGATTTTTTTCTACACAAGAGAAATGCAAGAATCTTCTGAAACTTTTCAGAAACCTCAGTCGTCTTCAGACACGCATCATTAATTAGTTTATCTACGATGAAGAAATTCCAATGGGGAAAATATTACATTTTCAATTGTCAAATTCATGTTTATTCTGGATACGACACTCCTCCAAACTTTCATTAAAAAATGAGCCATGTGAATGAGCTATTATGTGGCTTCCTCAAATTTATTTTGGAAAATGGTTCTCAGTAGGTGATCTGTTAGTGCAGGTTATTCATTTGAGGAACTGACTCACTAATTACAATGCTTGTGTCACACCTTTATGCACTGTGTATGTATTTCCTTTATCTTAAAGGGCATTCTGCATTCTACATTGTTTCTAGCAATGCTAAACTTTGTTCAGGAAAATACGTAAGATCACTAGTGTGTATTCAAAATATGTATTCCGTTAAGAGTGCTCATTTCCTTCTACCTTGTCATTGCATATCAGGACTTGGCTCACAATAAATCCCACACAGATATTGAAGAGACATTAAGTACATGATGCATCTTTATTTTACATCCTACCCAATGGAAAACTTTTTGTTTCTACTACTTGCCCTTATTTGCATCAATATTCCTTCTTCCAGGAGCTTTGTTATGTGTTTAGAGATTTTTCTAATATGCTCCAAAAATTATATCTAGTATGTGAGTAACAAGTGATCAATTAATATTTAGTGAACATAGGAGATTCTGTAATGTGATAGAAATTAATGATCTTATAATATCCATTTTGTTCCCCTTTGGTAAGAATAGAAGGATTTGCTTTAATGCTAACATCTGGTTAAATTCTAGACATCCGTCCATCAATGCCAAATTACTTCATGATGTGAATATTGCAGACACCAAATGCTTGTTTGCCCTAGGCTTCATATTCTGAATAGCATATACAGCTTGCCTCTTAGAAAATGTGGGTTCAACTCACATTCTGTTGGTTCAGAAAAAGGCCAGATGGAGTACAATCCATAGCTTCTTCCATTTTTTTTTTTTTAATTAAAAGCTAACCCTGAACTCTTAAAGGACCGTTTTTCAGGTTATTATTTTTGTCTACCTAAACCTCCCTTATTAGAATAGATGCTCTGCTAGATCTATTTCCACACTTTTTTAGGGGAAAAAACAAACACACAAACAAGAACAGAGTAAATTTACAGAATTACTGTTTCAGTATACAATGCTAGCTAGCTTTAGTTTGGGGGCTGCTCACATCTTGAGGGACTTTTCTTCCATTTCTGCATGCAATCTTTTTTTGTGATTTTTTTTTTTTTTGATGATATTTGGCTTTCAGACCATCCAGTGACAGTGAGTCCCACGCTTTAATTATGCATTGTAAAAACAAACAAACAAAAAAAAGTGCCATTTGAGCCTGCTACCTGATGTTCATCTGATAGCCTCTAGTTTTTTAATATAATTATTGCATTTAACTTGTCTAAGTCATTCTTGGCAGATCACTGTCATACTCTCTCTCTCCTGTGTTTTGTCCAGACTGAAGAGTCCTAGTCTATTTCATCTCCCCTCATAGGGATGCCACTCTATGCTTTTCATAATTCCTCTCCCCTTCCTCTGCAATTTCTAGATCTCTTGTGTTCAACTGCATATGACAGCACCAGACCTGCAGCTATACAAAGCCACTAAAAACCTGTCTGTCTACATCTGAGTGTTTTTTACTCTTGATTTTTATAACGGTTTGTATTTTAACTTTTACTCAGGTACTACTTTGCAATGTGATTACTTTCCATGGTGTTTTAATGAGCCATTGGTAGGCCTCAATTATCTTGCCATCCATCTGCCTGTAGACTGTAATTCTGTTTGATTGGCAAATGATTGGCATTCCTCTAAGATTTATATCACTCGTTTATTTCTAAGAGAACATTTTGAAATCACCTTGAATATGAATATAGCATCCGCATTTCATTAGATCCTGGATAGCATATTGCTCATCTATGTATCAAAAAGCAATACCTGATGTTAATTCATCACTCAACATTGTGGAATCAAACTGAAAGAGGGGATATTTAGGTTTAGATATACAGAAAATGATTCTTTACTGTGAGAGTGGTGAGGCACTGGAACAGGTTGCCCAGAGAAACTGTGGATGCTCCATTCATGGCAGTGTTCAAGGCCAGGTTGGATGGGACTCTGAGCAACCTGGTTTGGTGAGCGGCTTCCCTGTCCACAGCAGTTGGAACAAGATGATCTTTAAGGCCCCTTTCAACACAAACAATTCTGTAATTCTATGATTTTACTATTCTGTTATGTGAAAACATGCATATATCTTTTTACCTCTTTACAATTCCTTGGTCATAGGCATGAATGTCCTTTCACACCAATTCCTTAATATCAATATGCTGGTCTGTAACAGCCCATTTCCAAGGGTTCTTATTTTCCTTCTTTCCTTGATACAAATATGAAGCGATGAACATTCTGAACTGTGGTTTAAAAAATCAGCATCTTAATGCAGCTTTTTAAAAAATGAAGTTGATTGACCAGGAAACTCCTTAAGTTTTTAGAAGGACTTAATGTCATCTGTACTGAATGGGGAACTGTTTTGTAACATTTTTTTGATATAAAGCTTTATGCCATGCCTGTCTTTTTTTGCCATGAAAAAAGTTTGGGAAGGAGGTCCAGAGATTGTCTTTCATTGCATTTCTTAGAATCACAGAACAGTTGAGGTTGAAAGGGACCTTTAAAGATGATCTGGTCCAATGCCCCTGGTCATGTGGTCGCTGGACCTGCCCAGTGTCTTCACAGAGGGAGACTCCACAGTGTCTCTGGACAGCCTGTGCCAGTGCTTGGTCATCCTCACTGGAGAAAAGTGTTTCCCAATGTTCAGAGGGAACCTCCTATTTTTCAGTTTGTGCCCACTGCCACTCAAAACAGACTCACTTCCTCCTCTTTGCACCCTCACTTCAGTTATTTGTAGACATTGATGGGATCCCTTTGTACCTTCTCTTCCCCATTTGAACAGTCCCAGCTCTTCTAGCATTTTATCCAGTCCTTTCATCCTTGTGACCCTTGGCTGAACTGTTTCCAGTATGTCCATGTTTGTCCTGTACTGAGCATTCCAGAACTGAACACAGCACTGGCACAGGACTGGCCACACCAGTGCTGAGAAGAGGGACAAGACTGATCACCTCCCTTGACATGGGGTCAATACTCTGCCTAGTGCAACCCAGGATGCCAATGGTCGCCTTTTCAGCAAGGACCCATCTCAGGCTCACATTCAGCTCCTGGTCCTTTTCTGCCAAGCTGCTTTCCAGCAGGGTAGCCTACAACATATACATGCCTAAAGTTGTTCATGAGGTGTGTAGCTGAAGGTGGCAGGCATGTTGTCAATGTCACCTATTAAGGACACAGATCATAAAAGGTCCATTATGGTCAACAAATACATCAAACTGCAATCCATAAAAAATAGCTGTTTAGTAACAAAATGTTAATAGTCTAGTGTGTGTTGACTCTAGACCTTGATGAAGAATAAATATGATTAGAGACAATGCTGCAGTGTCAAAAATGCTGCTGGTGGTTCATACTTCAAATAGAAATTATCATCACAGTTCAAATACCAGAAACATTCGAGAAAGCAACTAGGATTTTTCCCAACATGAATCATTATCATGTCAGTAAAGTAGAGTATTTTTCCTGTCACTTAATGAAAATAAAAGATCTCTATTTGCATATACATCTGTATATGCTGGGACTTATCAGTCAAGCATTGCCAACATTAAGGTTCGCTTTTGTTGTTTGATTTGGTGGGCTGCAAGTGTCAACTTTCTTTTAGCAGTTCAAAGTCAAAGCACAGCATCCCTTCAATAAGTAGGTCACTTGGGAAAATATTTTAAATGTTCAGATACTTGTGAATCTTTGTCAGCTCTTATCTCATTTATCTTTAAATAAAAAAACAGATAAACATGATAAACTTACTAAGTTGCACTAAAGGAGATCACAGGTGCATTTTGGGCAGTGCCTCAGATTTACAACATTTTCCATATTACCCTGAAGTTATCAGGAATTCTACAATCTGAAAAACAGTGCTTGAATTCTGAGGGTGTGCTAGAAATACAATGTTCCATTGACACTAAGCATCTGCATGGACCTACCTTGATGCTTGTGAAATTAGGTAAGTGTCTGTAGTTCTGCCCATGACTGGAGACATTGTCTCCAACTTTCAGTGAGTTGTGTCTTGTACTGGGGTATTCAGCAATAAAAAGTTCAGGGAAGTTTTACTTGTGGTCCTGTTCTGGACCTCTAAGCAGATTTATCCAAGACTATTTCCTGGGATTGTCAGGGGATAGTCCTCTTCAAGTCAGCTCCCAAAAGGCACTGTGGACAAGAATGCATGAAGTGTGTCTTCCTCCATTTCCACAGTCCCCCCAACACTATTCCAGCAGGCTTTGCACCTTCAAACAGCCCACATGTCTTCATGCAATGTTTCCAGGCCATGCAGTACAGAGAAAAGAACTGAAAATACACAACAGAAGAAGAGGCAAGAATGATGGTGGTGTAAGACAAGCCCTTCTTCTTTTAAAAGGGAATTCTACCATTCATAGTTTTTCATACCTAGATATAATGCATTGACCCAAGTTCCTTTTGATGCCCATGGTTGTAATATCACAAAAACACGTGGCCCACCAGGAGAGCCCTAAGGCAGCTGACAGCCACCCTCCCAACGCCTATGATTCATGTCAGCCTTGGGAACTAGTACAGCCCATGGCACAAAGCATTACTCCTCCTCAAGTCTGCTCTAATTTATGGAAAAACTGCAGAGAACTACAGCTCAGAGCAACTGAAAATCCACATCGCAGCATGCACTGTGGGGACTTCTTTCATGCTTCTTGCTAGGATTCTCTTTCCACCAGCTGCAACGCTTTTAGAGCCCTTGTATTCCTGTGAAGTAATGTTCAAAGAGGAGCATGAAGGGGAGGAGGATTACCTGCTTGATTGAGCTTTCTGAAGTAAAAGTAGTTGTAGAACACTGTAAAACTACAGACAGTGATTAAAATATGATACTGAAAATACTTTTTAAAGCTGCAGGAAATGTTAATTGTAGGAATTAAGAAATAGCTGCATAGATAATTCCCATTTACTTCAGAGGAAGAAGCAAATCTAGTTAAAAAACAAACAAAACCACCAAAACTACCCAAACAAACAAACCTCATGGAAAGAGGTAGAAAGTAGTATATGTTAGGATATCCGTGATCATTCAGACAGTTGAACACTGGAGTAAGGGTATCTGTAGGATTTTCCCAGGATCAGTTTCTTACTCTGAAATTTGCAACTGCTATATATGTACAAGTACCTGCAGTGGTACTGATTTATTCAGTGACCATGGCAATCCAGCTCTTTTTTGTCTGCTCTTAGCTTTACTTAATGTTCTGTGAAAACTAAAAAGTGTACCATTTGGCATTTATCATAGAAACTCAGGTCAGGCACTCATGTTTGGGAAGCATTTAGAAGCTGTCCTTCCATCCACGGAAGCCATCCTATTAAACTGGGTAAAAATCAATCACATGCATTGTCTTTATAGCCAGACCCAAAGTGAGTAATTTAGAAAATAATTGATGGCCTGTTTCTGTCTGCGTAATGTATTCAATCTGTGAGCGAGCAATAGTCCATCTGGACCGCTGCACATCAGCTGTCGAAGTTGAGAATAGTCACCCTTTCCCCTCCCTGCGTGCAACCTCCTGCCCACTGGATCTGTATAAGCATGGGTTCATGTTCTGCTCCTTTTTTGAGAAGCTGTGCTTCACACGTTGGAAACAGTGCTGAGTCCACTGTGGTGGGCTGATCTTAGTTGTCCACCAGGTGCCCACCAAAGACACTCTATCACTCCTCTCCTCAGCTGGACAGGGGAGAGAAAATAGGTTTGTCAGTTGAGATGAGGACAGAAGAAATCACTCAGCTTTTACATGTAAAACATGTTCAACTTGGGGAAATTAATTTAATTTATTGCCAATGAATAGAGTACGATAATGAGAAATGGGAACAAATCTAAAAACAACTTCCCCCCACCCCTCCTTTCTTCCCAGACTTAACTTCTGGAATGAGGGTAAAGGAGAGGAGGAAAAGATTCATTCACTTTCCATTTTGTAAACAGCCCATTTGATTCCTGAAATGTCAGTAGGAAAAATTATTAGCCATCATTTCATCTTTAGTACTGCGTTTAAACACAATGAAATGGTGTCTTTCATTCACAGAGATGTACTGCTACACTGTAATTAGAAGCCAATCTTACCACAACCTGACAAAAAACCAAAACATTTTTCTCCTTAAAGATCTAACTCTTTGTTGACTGCAATGTTTTCTTTTGAATTGTCAGTTTCATAAAACTCTATCCCAAACCTCATAAATAAAGCATTTATCAGAACAAAAGAAAGCACTAACAACTGTTGTCTTCTTTTGAAGTACTTACCTTGAATGGTATTTATTTTATCAATATAGTGAACACCACATGTTCTACACAGTTCTTTAATTCACAAAGACATTTTCAAATTTTCAAAATAACAAGCATATCCATATTTTGCAAATGCTGTACATTTAGACATTAGAAGTAAATACTAATAATTCATATTAATTTAATGCTGAATATTATACTTAGCTGTGGACTTATAAGAATAGAATGGATACTGGTACACATTTACAATTACAGTCCTGTATGTAACATAAAAAGAAATTACACTATTAACTTTATCCCTTTTTTTCTTTTTGCTGACCCTTTTCATTATTCCGTCCTCCTCTTTTCTCAGCTCAGAGTCTGAGATAAATTTGATGTCAGCAGCAAAATAGGAAAGCATTTAAGAGTTATACAAAAGTGAGACTAGAAAGAGGACTGAAGTGACAAAGAGCTAGTTCTTCATCGCAGCCATTGCTGTCCTAGTAAGGTTTCTCTCTCTGTTAGTTTGTGTTAAAG
>VXAU01004328.1:85646-218890 GCA_013399695.1 Formicarius rufipectus | reverse complement strand
TATTTGTTTGTTTATTTATTTATTTATACGTATGTATCTTTGTAAATCCACCAATTTACATCAAAAATTATATTCCAAATAGGAACATTTTCATGGAGACTGCTATTGATTAGCAAGGGGCAATCATGACTTAGAAATCTGACAGGTGATAGCCTGGTGCATGCGTGCCAGTCCTGGTTTGTGGGTAGGCTACATGCCCAAATAAATAGGAAGGTAGACTGGATATGCTAGTAAGATTATTAGACAGTGGTACAATCATTGTTCTGTCATAATCTATATTAGATTCTAATAAAAAACCTGGCATGATTCGGAGATGAGCTTGCACTTTCCCAGGCACAGCTTGTGTATGTAGCATTCCCAATGAGACTGGATACGGCAGGCTCATTTTGGAGGGTGATGAACTTGAAGTATATGATCTTACCTCATACTCAGAGAAAAAGGATTATGCTCTCCTTTGGGTAAAAGTACAGATTTTGTTCTCTCATATAGATGCATTACAGAGGGGGTCAACAAGTGGGTGGTTCCTGTAGGAGCCAAGAAGTTGCAGAATTTCCTTTGTGTGTAGCTGGAACAAGAGCAGAGTATGGGCAAGGTGAACAGAGAAGGGATGCATCTCCCGTGTAAAGCAATATTTTGATGGACCAAATGGATGCAGAAGGTAAAAGCATTGGCAATACTCAGCTCAGGCTAATACTAGAATATTAAATAATTGGAAGATTGGAGTAGATTTGGACTGAGATTTGGACTTGCTCCGTCTCATGATAAACATTATTAAAACTTTTCAAGAAATGGTGACAATATAGATTTAGATTTCACTTTAACAACACGATTTAATGCCTTTTTCTTTTGTAAAAGAGAGAGGGGGTTTTAATTGAGACTTTCCACATTTGGCCTTCATTTAGATAGTCCTTTGCAGGGAGAAGATGAAAGACAATGTCATTAAGGGTTGGTCTGAAGTTGTTAATGTTGCTGTCCTGTTTTTATGAGGATAAAGCAGGACAAATTTTCAGCAGGAGAAGGAAGTAGCAAGGGAAGCAGGTACTAAGGACGGAAAATAGTGTCAGGGAGCAGCAGGAGCAGGTGCTGGACAAGGGCAAAAGAGGCATAAGGCACAAGTGACAGTGAAGTATACAACAGTGCCACCCCCTGACACAGCCCTGTCCCACAGCACCCAGCTGTCAGCAAGTCCAGATAAGCCAAAACTAAGGGCAAGTCCCTGAGCCTGAACAAAGGGGCAGAGATCCCTGATGAGGCCATGCCAGAGTTGGCCTTGAGCACAGGCAGGGAGACTCCAACAAGGACTTGGTGTATAAATTCTGGTTTTGATGTTCTTCTTTGTACCTTTTTTTTTGAAGAATGCATGTCTTGGTGTGATTCAATTAGTTTCCCTGCATACAGGCAAACTCTGACAGCAGTATTAGAAAAACACAATTTTCTTGGTTAAAGGAGAAAAAAAAAAAAAAAGAAAAGAAAAAAGATAGAAAAAAGGTAAGAGTGTGGGGGGGAAAAGGCAAAAGAAACTCCAGGTCTCATATTAAGACATTGCCAAAGCTGGCAAAGGTGAGAAGAGGGACCTTTCAGGTCCCCATGTCTGTCTCAGTGAAGTTACTGCAACTCACAAAATGTGAAGTGAAAGGGTGCTCATACTGGTTTGCACTTCCAGGTCCTACAAAATTACAGAAGCCATTTGTCGGGGTCCAAAATATATACCTTCTGTTTGTGTTGCTATATTAAATGCTTCAGCAAAGGGCTTAAACTGCCTTTTTTTCCTACTTTATTCATCTGATGCTCTTCATTTTTTATGTGACTAGCTTATTCCTCTGGTTACTCAACTCACACCCCTTTTGACTGAGATCTGAGTATGTCTTTTTGATTCTAATTATTCCATTTCTTTGTCTTTTTACTTTGGTCAGTTGTTACAAATAGTTTTAGGCAACAAGCGAGACCAGATTTCTGTTATCTTTGCTAAACTTTGAAAAATTCAGACTTTTCATATTAAAAAAAAGTATCCACAAATAGCTCAAGGACATTTCTATATTATGGGATATTATGATAGCACAGTCTGTAGTATTAATCTCCACTAAGGAAGAAAGAAAGTTTCATTATATGACACATCAATGAAAAAAAAAAAAGAGAGAGAGAAAAGCCAAGGAAAACTGAAATACAGAGGAAAAAAAGCAGCTATACAGAAAGTCTGTGACATTGTAAGGATTTGAATTCCACCCTGTCAACACATAGGAGAATACCACTCCTGCCCAATAAAAGCCTTTGGCAGCTGTATTTTTAATAGACCTCATGTAGATGAGACAATATGAAAGATGTTCCTTTCCATCAGCGCTGCAGATGAAAGAGGAGAATTTCCTAAGGCAATGCCATTTAGAGGCAGAGAATTAACACAGTTAATTTAAAATATCCTCCCCCCTCAATAATTCATCACCACCACTACCAATTCATAAAAAAATGTTTTTAGTTCAGCAAATAACCTCCTGGTCTACAGTCATAAAAGTGGTCCCAGATGTGTTAGGGTGCAGCGCCAGTGTGGCATGTCACAGCTGGCAGTGGGAGCTGATTGGAACTCCCCGAGTAGATCCCCAACTGATGCTTCCAGTTCCTAACCAGCTCTTGCCTGCCATCTAGTGGCTACATCCATGCACCAAATAGCTTTTTGGGTTTGTTTGTTTTTAAGTAATGTACTGAACAAGTAAGAATCTTGTTTGTAGTAGAATAATGCAAGGCAAAACCCTGCATTCTCAGAATTTTCTAAATAACTTTGTCTGAGTAACTTTGATAAACTCAGCTACTCAAATATTGTTTCCTTCCAAAGTCTCTACAGGATCCTCAGAGTTAGGAGCTAAAAAAGTAAATCTAAATGTGGAGTTCTTCTATTACTTCCATGAGTCTGAGCCCTGTAAGGAAGCTGTGTTCACAAATCTTTTGCTGCCATGGTTAAAACAGAAAGCTTACTTCTCCTCTTAAAGTGCAAGGTCACAATCTTGTGTGGAAAACTCTCTCCAGAACAGTGGCCTGTAAGGAAAAGAACTAAGAGACTGAAAGAGCAACAATAAAATCCCCAAAGTGAGCACAGTTTTGAGTTTACGTCCTGCAATAACCATGGAAGCTGGAAGGGACCTCCAAAGATCATCTGGTCCAGGCTTTCAGGGGAAGAAAGAGATTATCTAGCACCCTGTCCACTCACGTCTTGAAAACATCTAATGAACAAGGAATCCCCTCCCTCTTTCAGAAATGAGCCAACCTCTTTCTGTTTTGCGCAAGCCATCTCCAAAGCAGAGTCTGTAGCTGCAGCATCTAACAAATAGCTGCACGGGCTGAAGGCACGCTTGAGCACGGCTCACGCAGCCAGAGCTACGGCGAGGAGGCAGCAGGAAGGATGCGGAACGGCCGAGCCCGGCTCCTCCCTGCTCCCCAAAAGCAGCTCTGTGTTCTTAGAGAGGTCTGCAGCTAGAAAGAGTGGCCGGGGCTGGGGCGGGGGACAGACGACCAGCCTTAGTGTAGCTGGATTCTCATCCACTTGGGATAATTACTTTTATAGGACATCTATAAAGATTAATCATTCACCTCTTGAGGAGTATAGCAGGCAGAATACAAAGCAGGGGGTTATTCCATGTGAGAATATGTTGACATTATTTCAAGTGAGAATATGCTGACATGTATAGCTGGTCAATAAGTATTTGTAGTTCTTAAATAGGAAAGATCTTCTTTTGAGTTTATTTCACTATAGGACCTATCTATTTCTGAACTATAGTCAGCATCTAAGCACAGCTCAGAATTGATAAAGCCTGAGATACTTTGTATTACCAGCATGTAATTCTATTTGCAGCAACAGTAAATTAAACAAGTCTGGGCACAGTCTTTAGACATAAGCAAGTGATTGTTTATACTGTTTAATTGTTAGGATAGAGCCTGGGGTATTTGTATGCTCACGGTTTCCTAAACAACTCCCAGGTATAATTCAGGACTTGGCATATGCCATGCATCATTCTCAATTAAATGATCTCTCTATTTTGGAGGGGGAAAGGGCTTGAAAGCTGGTCTCCATGCCAAAGAAGGCATTTAATGTGGTACTACAGGCATTACTTTTGGATATATTTCTGCCAGGAAATAGAAGAAGCAGACTGAAAGTTTAAATAATGTCCCCTACATAAATAAGCTCTAGAGTTTTGGGCACTTCTGTGAACAGCTTCTCCTCATCATGGGTTGCAGAAATCAGATTTTTTCTTTTTCTGCAGCTTGCAGAGTTCAAAAGTGTTACCAGGATTTGGAGCAGCTGTATATAAAAATCGTTCTCTCTCCTAGGAATGCAAGGAAACACTAAAATGTAAATGTAGATTTAATTTCTTAGTTCTCTTGGTATTATTTTAAGAGAAGAAATCCCCTAGTGGTGTGTATTCTCAAGTAAGGAGCTGTTTTCTGAATCTTTATGGACTAGTGGTATAGGGAAGCATTTCCTTTATCAAGTCAACAGATTATAGAATCAAAGAATCATAAAATGGTTTGGGTTGGAAGGGACCTTAGTGATCATCTAGTTCCAACCTCCTTGCCATGAGCAGGGACACTGTCCACTTGACCAGGTTGCTCAAAGCCCCATCTAACCTGGGCTTGAATTAGCACAAAGAGTTAATTTGTTCATTAAATAATTAGCTCAATTAGTTAATTAATAACTTTGCTCAATTTAGGTAACTTTGTTCCAAAGAGCTCTAACTAATAACTCTGAGAATATGTCCAGCATTTTTAACCAGTCCTAATGAGGTTGCACACCTCATAAAGACCATGCATAAAGAAAAGCATGTGTTTTGCCTACAGAATTACAGGAAAGAGTAGTGTACTAGAGATATGTAAAGAATTAATACTGAATGACTATAAGTGAATGCACAAAAAGTTGGAAATTTTCAGAGTCCTCTACCTGCTGACCCTTAAATGCACCAAATATTGTGATTAAAAGAAGTCCTATCTGAAGTATTACCAGCCTGAAAGAAACAAAAGTACTGACTGAAAATTATGTGCTAAAATTTCTAAATTTCCCTATGGAGTTACCTAATTACAACTAATTCCAAAATCAGTCATTATTTTTTTTCACTTTGCAAATCTCACGTGTTCTATTTCTGCTTTGAAAGTTAAATAGCAGCTTTGCAAATGAATTGAACTGACTCCCAGTCTCTTTTACAATCCTTACTCTGTTCTACATCTAACATGATCTAAAGTAGCTTCACCATAAGCAGTCTAATCCAAAGTCTGACAAAGGTAATGAGAACCTTCACTCCAGTAATTTTAGTGTGAGGCCCTAAATAGTGACAGATCCAAAAGTCTGAAGTACTAATATGGATGGATATATCAATTAATAAAGAATCCAACAATTTTTATAAATAGTTCTATGAATAAATATATGCAGAAATAATACTTTGAGCCAGTTAATTTAGCAATAATTTCCTGCATTAAAACTAATGAGATCCCATTGGAATAAATATTTTCATAGCTGATTCAAGGCAGAAGCGTAATCAAGCAAGTTTGGGAAAGTAACACACTATCATCATAAATGCCAACCATATTTGTTTAATAAATGACACTTCAGGCAGAGTCCCCAAATGAAATATCCTTAGAGCCCAAAGATCCTTGAATCCAGTTTGCACTAATGAACGATGGATGTGCAAATCTGTAGTAGTCAAAGCCAGAGTAAGGTCCCAGGAGAAGATGCAGTTTGAGAAAAAATTTAAAAGTATGCTAAAAACCACCATTATATGCTTTCCTTTTTACACTGAAATCACCTGTTCTAGAAACAGAGGTCCTCTAGACACCATGCAGCAGTGGTAACCATGGTGTGACTGGTGCGGTGCCTGAGGCAGAGTTTGAAGTCTCACTGGCAGCGAAGTCCCAGCTGTCTCTTTGCCTCTGGTAGTAGTTTTGTGTTGAGATTGATTGGAAAATAAGAGAGACCCTTGAAGATTTCAGCAAATGAGGGTCTTTAGTGTGATGTCTGCACAAAGATAGCATATAGCTATTGAGCTATATTGCACATGTCAAGCCCAGTGAATTTATATCCAAACCAAGTAACTTGTTAGGTGTTGAAGCCTGTCTAAATGGTACATGATTTTCTAGTAACAATAATGGTTTTGTGCTGATGTGTACTGTACTGTAAAAACAGAGAAGCAATGCTACTTCCACAGAGGAGGAAATCTATTGCTACGTTATACTCTATTAACCTTTTTAACTGCCTCTAAACAATTAGCTCCAAAGACTTTTAACTCCTTTTACCTCTATGAAGTTAGTCTTTGTCTTGGTTACATGTTTGATCAATTCACATTACATTCTTGGGGATCACTGCTTGTGTTGACACAGGAGGCTACTCTATTTTTGTGGTGTCAGTGGACTCATAGATCAATTGAGGGTAGTTTGGGAAGCAGATGTTAGAGATGGCATGTTGTTCTTTGCATCAAAACGCAGTTTTCTGCTCCTTGCAGTGCTGTGGTGGCAATCACAGAGTTGATAAACAGTGTGTGAAGAGCCACATACATCCCCTTCTTCAAGCCTTTCTTCTGCTTGAAAAAGCCTATTTCATTTATACACATATTTTGCAAAGAACATCTGTGTATGTGAAGTGTACACCTCTATGTCTAGAGTTGCTCCATCTCTGTGTCAGGACAGTCAGACCAGGAGATATGAGCAGGCAAGTAACAGCATTAGTTAGTCTCCCTTCTAAATATGCTGTGCCATCATACAGAAAAATCCCTTTGCAACCATCTAGGTAAATTTAAACAATCCTGAAAAAAAAAAATTAATTTTCAGGTCTTGCCTGATTCTGGAATTAGTTTCCATTCAGCAATGAGTTGTCAATAATAAATGTGCCAGTAGTTATACCTATTCTTGGGCTTGTAACTCTTGGTTAGTTTACCTTTTAATAATCCATAAAAACATCGTTATCTGTTCCAGTGCATTTCTGGTCTTAAAATATGGGGGGCACTAAGCAAGGAGAAAAAAGCCTAAATATTGCTAGATAGAGTGCACATGCCTAAATACTGTTTAGATACAGCAAGACAAGATAGTAATAGCATGTGTTTTAAGCCAAGAGTACTTCCAAAGCATGTTGTTTGAATACTTTTCTGGAACAAAATTAGTTGGAGGTTCCAAAGGCACTTACATGTGTGTAGTTTGCTTAAATAAACATGTCTGCATTTATTTAAAGATAAAGGGTGGTGGGGTTTGTTATGGTTTCTAATTACTTGTATTAATGTTCAGTCATAGCTAGGGCAATTTCTTCGATAATATTCTAATGGGTTTAATTCCTAGAGGAGGAAGACATAAGCAAACAATAAATGGGACTGTTGACTCTTAGCTGCTATGGCTGCTTAGTAACACTGTGCTCCTTGAGGAGTTTCTGGTTAAGAAACAGTCCTAATGAAATATTGTCAGGGCTCCCATTATAGGAACTAAATTGAAAAAATTAGAGCAAAATGGCAAATGTCTCATGTGGAAGAGAACAGCTGCTAACAGTATTACTCTGTGGTGCCATTTGGTGACAGCAGGAAGGGGATTGCTAAGGGCCCTATTCTGTCATCAGTCAACTGGTATGATTGCAATGGGATCATAAGCATCAAGTGAAGTTTATCCCAAAGTGCTAATGTGATGCAGGTGGTGAACAAAACTGTTCCCATGTCAATGATGTTCCTTTTTTTTCCCCTGATCCCTCTTTTTTTTTTTTTTTTACAAGGACAGGGGACCCCGTGGGCCACTTGGGCCACCTGCAATCATGGAACAGACTTGTCATTTAATGCAATTTGCAAACATATTGGGATCAGTCATAAATTAGTGAGATTTCTTTTCCTGCCCTTTCCTCCTGCAGGACTATCTGACTCTGCTGAGTGAGAAGAGTCAGAGATTGAAAATCTACATGCAAGACTTTATTTTCTGGTTAACATTTTACTGAATGCAGAGTGCAGTGCATTGCCACTCCTGAAACACTAAACTCATGAAGCAGCAGGCAGGTAGAGTTCACAGAAGGAAGACTCTTCTGCCTTTCCAGCCCACTCTGAAGAAAAGAACTTCTTCAGGAACTGTCAGCATGGTAAATTTCCCTGATGCATCTACCACACACTTCCTAGAGATAGAAAATAAAATATTAAATTCTATTCTCAACAGTGAGAACTGTCATTCCAAATTATCTGGGACCAGTAAATCCTGGGATTATGACAGATTATGTTACTTGATGCTCAGTGAACAGAATATCTGCAGTAGATAGGTCACAGTAACTTAGGCTCATGCCCTTGTGGTATGACTTAGCCTGGAGTTGAAGGGGGCACAGGGGACAAGTTGGAGATGACTGGTGACAGGAGTCATGCAGTGTCTGTGCTTTTAAGTCCTCAGTATTATGTTTTAACACTCCTTGTAAGGTAGATATAGTCCAAATGTTATAGTCAAAAGTTAGGTGAAAAGCTATTTGAACAAAAATTATCTTTAAAATACAATCTTCCAGACTTTCACAGAATGGAAAGAAAGTTCTTATACAGCTGATGCCTTCAAATCCAGATTATACAGATTCTAATATAACTCTTTTAGCACTTTTAGTAGCACTTTAACTAAGTTACCTTTGTATTAGATCCCTGAAATGTTTAATATTTCTTGTCAAGAATTCCAATGGGCAAAGATTGTAGCAAGGTAAAGAAGATTTTGTCTGTAGAAGACGTAGTTAGAAAAGAAGATGTAACAGGCACATTGCTTGATATAGCCAACTCAGAAACCTCGAAATTGTTCCAAGAAGGACAAAGGTGATGAGGAAGAGGAAGACAAGATGAAGAAAAAGGGTCATTGAGACCTCCAACCCAAATTCAGAAGGAGTATCAGGGTTGAGCAAAAGGGGACTGTATGGGACAGACGATTTTGGAAGTGTGTGTAACAGTATAAGGTAATGCTTTGAATTGTTAGTTAGGTAACTAAATAAAAGCAAGAGGCTTTTGTAACTCTGCATGTGTCCTTTTCAACAAATTAGATTCCAAGTCATAATAAAGGGAATGCTGCCTGCTAAAACTCACAAATTGAGTCTTAGGGGTGTTCTTTTAAGAGCTGATTTTAGGCATCACAGCTTTTGCATTTTAGGGGTTTTTTTGTTATTTCTTCCTTTCGGGAAAGCAACCCATTTATTACAACACTGGCCATAAGTCATTTGTCTCTCTGTGCCCAGGGAGAATGCAGTTTTCACTGACTAGGGTTTAATTTATTTGCACAAAATGTTTCCCTAATGTGATAAGCCATGTTATTTTGCTGAACAGTCCTGAAACATTTTCAATTGAGTTCCCCTGGGGACAGAGGAATGGAGCCGTAGGACCACTAATTGTCTTTCTAAATACGTCTCACAGTAGTCTAACAGGCTGTAAAAAATTCTAGTATCTATAAGGAAGAACTGGGCAAAAATAAAATATTATTGACAAAAGTCAACACATTGTTAATACAGATGAATAGTAGAAATCTGCCAATAAGGGCAATGCCATTTTCTTCTCAGCTATTCCTGGGGTCAGTGCTCAAATAATTTCTCTCATTGATCCCCTTCAGAAAAAAAATCTTTTCCTGCCCACTATTTATCAGCCATATTTAGAATGGGATAGAAAGAAATTATATTGACATAGGTTAGCCTGTGGGGTTTAATTAACACCGCTGAGAAGGCTGATGCCCAGAAGGCACAGCTGGTTTCATATGACGTGAGCTGGTGGAGCCAAAGCAGGAGGAGAGCCCGAGTGCCAATGATGAGTTCTATATCTGTCAGAGCATGGCTGCTGGAGAAACCCTAGAGTTAATCTGTAGGGTTAGCATGTGGTCCTTGTCAGCCGCATGGCCCACAACCCCGTTGAGTAAAACCTCATGTTAGAAAAGAAAAAGTGAAAGTAACCAGACAGAGGGTATTTGTGAGCAGGTCTTTTGTCTTCTACAGAGAACAAGAGAAAGGCTTCGCCTGCTTTGCTGTATTTCACATATGCACAGGTACACAGAAATCATTGTCCTCATCCTTCCTACTGCTTTGTCATCCAACCCCTGGCTACAGTCCAGGTAATCTATGCAAGCCAGTGGTTTGACTGCCAGCCAAGGACATGTGAACTGATAGCCCTAGGAGATAGAGAAACGTGTGGTAGGTCATACTGCTCCCTTCTCAGCAAACAAATAATCCTGATGTTCAGATCTTCATTTCAAGAGATTTTCAGGAGACATTAAATGAAGTTTGAGAAGTGGTTTTGAGTAGTAAAAAGAAGAGCTGCTTCCTTCGATGCAGAAATACTTTCTTACCTTACACACTCTTTTGTCACTTTCCTTTTCCTCATTTTAGGAGTGTACAAGACAGATGCAATAGCATTATCTTTCCCAGAGAGGAGTGACTAAGAACTGAAGCAGTACTGCAGCTAGGTGAAATTGTTTAAGCCCTTGGAGTCCACAGGTTCAGTCTCAAAAATGTAATTCAGTGCCACAAGAGGTACCTGAGCCAGTTCTGAATAAGGCAGCTGAGGTACCCTGTTTGGGCCTGCAGCAGTCAAAGAAAGTGGAGCAGATGGAGAATGGACAGCAATATCCAAGGGAAAAAAGCAGGAGAAGCCTGGCCAGCAACCAGCATCCCTCATAACCTGTCCATAAAGTGTCTCTATGCACAAGTTAAATTGTTTATTATTTCTGCATGTGTACACTAGTGTGCTACCGTGTGGGGAGCTTTGGAGGTATAAATCCCTTTTCTGAAGGAGTAATTTGCCACTAAAAGGAAATTACAAACCGATCATAGAAAAGAATTGTAAAGTAGCCTTTAAGCAAACTGTAAAAGCTGTATAATGTTCACACAGACAGCTGGCCTGTGCTGCTGCACGACCACTGCAGCACATACAAGATTCATCACTCATAACACTGTGTAAGGAACAAGTCCTGACTATCATAACTGACAACAGAAGATGGTCCTATGTGACCAATTCTCCTTCTGTAGGAAAAGTTGGAATTACTCTCAGGTGTTTCATCTATGTAGAGTTTGGTCAATTTTACAGTAGCAACGGCCTGAAGGATTTTCTGGGACGGCTAGATTCTCCACCCAGGAAAATCAACTCACTAAAGCACATAAATTTGGCTTATGGATTGATCTAAACAAAGCAGGAAAAATCATAGGGAATCTCCATGGCTGTTTGAAATTCCCACGTGGTCAGCTCTTTTAGCAATTATTTAAATGCTTGGTTGTGACATTTAGTCCAGTCTCCCATGGGTCCATTGTTCACAGTTAGTCCATTGTCTCATCAAAGCAGAAACCAGCTGGAATGGTCCTGGGAGTGAAGGACTTCATGTACCCAGGTATGCTGCAATTTTTAACTATACAACAAAGTCAACCTTCAACCTTGTGTCTCCTTTATAATTTTAATTCTTAAGGTCTCTCCATGATAGAGGAACACAGTAAGACAGAGCATGGTTCCCCCTGGTAAGGTTGCATCCCTCAGGTACAGCAGTCCCCAAGGGGCTCCTCTTGCAGGCTCTGTGTACTGGTCCCGTCTTTGGGACTGCCACGAGCCCCATCCCACCTGACTGAGCTGGGGTAGCACTGGCTTTTCATTTCTTGATAGCTATGACTGGACTTCAGCTCTATAGCATATGCTATATTATATATATATAGCACATAATAGGTACTGTCTACTTTATATGTCTTGCCATTTGAAACTATCATGGCAATAAACAGGTATGAGGCATCTAAGAGCAGCTAAAGATCAAAATATTATTTCTGTTTCCAGGCCTGTAAGAATCCTTTAAAATATATTTTTAGATTTAGGCTTCTTAACAAATGAAGCCTGTTTGAACTTGGAACTGGATGCAGTTGTGAAGTTCTGCTTAGCACAAAAAGCAGTGGAGTTTATTTTTTTACTTGGGATAGGTTAGATGAGTCTCCTGCTGCTGCTTCAGCAGTGTGCCATCAAGGAGTGGAGAACCACAAGCAGATAACAATAATTTGACAGTACTTAACAAGGGGACATTCCTCACTCAGATACTGCATTTTGGCAGCTTACTTGAAGTCTTGCAGTGTCTAGGTGAGTCAGACAACAAAGAGCATTCACAAGCAAAGCTGACACTAACCACTGGAGTTTTAAAAAGTGAAGACCTTCAGTACAAGGGAGAGATTTTATTTTTTAGGTCTTTGTTCTTTCAGATTGTTAAGCCTCTTTATTCTCCTAATTACCCTGGAAAATAGTCTGAGGTTTATAATTCCATTTCTGTTAAAAATCTTCTGATACTAGTTCTGAAACAGGATTGTTTTGCACATCTGTGGGCATAGGCATTTCCCATCTGATAACTGTGGAACTGGCAATACGAAAGAAAACATACAAAGTAATATGCTTCTATGCAAATTTGCCTGGACCAGACAAAACTCACTGGACTAAGTAATTAGCAGAAGATAAATGCAACAAAGATACCTGCAGTATTTCCAGATGAAACTGTCTTGTCAAGTTAGTACTTGACTTGATGAGACTCATCTGATATACAGTGATTATGCCGATTTAATTATCACCCTTCTCTTTCCTTCATTTATCATCCTAAGAAAACTGTTGAAGAAACTTCATTTTAAGAGTGGAACTAGTACATTTAGAAATATCAATTTCAATCTTAAATTAAGTTACCCAATTACTTAGTATAATTAGTAGCAATTTTGAAATCAGTTTCCATCAGAAACCATATTCCAGAATATGGTGGGACCTGATTCTCATAGGATCAATAACTATTTTCTGGTTTTCAGTAATCAGTGTCTGGAATAGATAAAGATAAAAGGAAGACAAAAGATAAAGGAAGTCAATAAATGTGATTTGCGGACTGGAGGTTTGGAATTCCTATAAAACATGTATAAAGTTGTCAGATTGGTCATACTAGGTACATACACGCCACTGGTGTCTTCAGGGATTTGTACTCGCACATCATCTTACCCAAGACCAGACTTTCAAAATAGCTTAGCTTCCATTTAAGCCCAAAATACATAGTCATATATTTTTGGTGCGTTTCAAGTACTGAGGTGTTTTGAAGCATTTTTTCATGACTTTCCTGATGTTTGAAGTATGCAACAACGTGGTTGTGATTATGGTGCTAATTCTGGTTTGCCAAAGATATTTGGAACAATCTCTTTCAGGCAATACCTGAGTGGATTTGGGGAAGAGCTCAACTCACAGCACAGCTCTGACCACACCAGCAGGCTCAGCATCAGCTCTTACACCATTACAGACGATAATGAATCATTTGCAGCAGCTGCCCAGGGCACACCTGACACCTCAGGCTACGAGGCGGGTGTTAAAGAACCCCAGGAGATAGGGGAGTGTTTCTGTCTTCACACCAATGACTCAGGTATGATAACTCCCCTATGGGGAGGCGTTAGCACCTTCACATCCAGCCTGAGGGGTCAGGTCTGCTAATGGATCATCAAAGATTCCAAAATATCCCATGATTCACAGAGTTAAATCATCCATTGTGAAACTCCCTCCCCTGGGGGAGGTACTGGGTATTCCCACCTGAACCTAAGCATATTAATCTTTGGAGTTTTGGACTTCTGGTACCACTCATTGAGTCTAGAGGAGGACCAGAACCTCAACAGGACTGTGACCGCCATTCTCAACAAGTCTGTGACCGCCACCCTCACCAATAGGTTTTCCTTTCCTTTTACTTTGCACTCAGGGGCATCATGTGATGCTCAGAACAGGGGCTATCGAACACTGTTCTTTTTGTGCCCCAGGGTGCTGGGCTATACATCTACTTCTGTGGGTTAAAACCATTTTTTTTCTCTGTATCATTGTATTTATCATTATCTTTTTAAGTAAATTGTGACTCTGACTTGTAATCTCTCTTGAGTTGGGCTCATTTCTCCCACCAGTTTACCTTTAAACCAGCACACTACCAAAACTTATAGACCACTTGCAGGAGCAAAATATACAACAATTGGATCATAAAGCATGATAAAACTGCTAAGCTAAGGCTGTATCTTCAGTTTTGGAGTTTTGTACAGTTTAACTACTTTTATTTTCAAATTTATCACTCATTTAGATGGTGAAACTTTTTAGAGCAAAGAGAATTGATACAGTTGTTTGGAGAACAACAGCTTTACTGGGCTGTAAGCCCAGAAATAAAGCTACATAATATAAATAAAACATTTCTAGTAGCACCTTGCCACCTTGTTTAAAAGGTAAAATTCTGAGCCAAAGCTACATTTGTTGTACTGAAGGAACTGGACCTGTACTGATTTACACCAGCTGCTGCTTTGGTTCATTTGTGAAACTACAGAAATTTTTTAGACATACCTGCGGCTGATGGTACAGGTCTTTTATGAGCTAGCCCAGCTGGTATTAATTTTTCCTTGTGATCTCTTATTTTTAGATCTATACATTCGGTGCCGTTAAGTAGTTGTTAATTTTAAACTTTTATGTCCCATTATATTACTTTTAAAGTGTCAACCAGATGACATAACACATACCATGATGGACACATCTGGCACCAATTAAGACTTATAAGCTAATAATGGTCTAAAAATATAGATGATTGGAATTACGTGAGAACAGTTTTATCAGAGCCTCTTTAGACATGTGTAGGTCTATTGTTCTAATGGTAAAAGATCTTATCCTGTTCTCCCTTGCTTTCCCTTCAGGTGCAGCTGAAGGTCAGATGGATATTCCTGCCTTGAGAGTGACAGAGGCCAGTAGAGGGATTCTTGTTCTCTACCTAAAAGTAGGACAAATATTCCTTCTCAGCCATACTTTTTGCACATTGATTGGAGACAACTTATGGCATTCCTGCATGAAAAAAATACAGAATTTGGAGTAGATAGAAAGGAGACTGAAAGATGCACTCTGGGACTTCCAGCTTTTACATCTAGCGGACTTCTCCATAGGAAAGTGAGAAAAGAGAAGATTTGTGGCTTGTTGGCTGTTTATTCAGTGGAATAAAGCTTCACAGGAAGGTTTAATAATTGTTCTGCTTTTTTCTTTTCTTTTTGTTTTCACTGACTTTATCTTCTCTGTACTCAGAAGAGTTTCATTTCCTTCCTGCCAAGTTGCTTTGTTATTTTTCAATTATATAAGTACATAAACTAAAACTGAAAACTGTTAGCATTGTTTATTCAATCACATTTAATGCCAGAAGAGGAAAAGAGGAGAAAGAAAGTATTATCAAAACCACAAAAACTTCTAATATGTTTTAGTTGTAAAAGTTGAAAGAACAAGAGTTTGTTTAATTTTAAAGATCAATAGATGTGTAAATGAGGAGAGATAACCCACCCTCAGTTGAGGGAATCCAGCTGAGAAATTAATTTCCATAAAAAATTAGGCTGATATAGATATTTTTTCCAGTATTTTTTTCTGTGACCAGAATAATTTCCATAATTTGTATTCCTCCTGGTATTCTATTCAGGACTTTTCATGAACACAAGATAGTCTCTGTTTTGTTTAACTGGAGCTTCATTACTTAATCTACCCAGAAATTATTCAAAGTGTTGGGCATAAAAGCCCTATAATAGCTGGAAAAAGAAATTTGGTCTCCAAAACTTCCTAAATGTAACTTAGGTGTTTCTCACACCTCTGCCACTATAAAGCAACTTCATAAACCTTTCACCCAAGTGAATCAGTAGATAATTAATACCTTCCACATAGCAGTAAGTGATAAAATAAGTAGTTATGCTATTCCTAAAAAGAAAATAGAGGTAATTCTTTCCAGAAAAGAAAAAAAAAAGTCTACAGCAAGAGATTTCTCTGTGTGTGTGTGCTTGCATGTGTATGAAGAAGCTTCTATTCTGACAAGAAAATTACATACATGGTAAAGAAAAACTTATAAATATAGGGCCTGCCTTTCTGAATGGATCTGAATGGGTGACTGTCGCGTAATGTTTTCAGAGGCTTGAAATATGTCATTTTGTAAGACAGTAGGGCCTAGATCCTGCCCATCTCGGAGAAAATAGCCCAACAAAGCCCTGGAAAAAAGACTAGCAGTTGCCATTATTTGGAATAACCCTCAATTTGCCTTGTTCTGTTGCAGCAGTTACCCCCTGAGATACCAGAGATCCAGAGTCTGGATTTTGTTATGCATTAGGCAGTGGTGTTTTTATTGCTACCTTTACCAGGTCACACTGAGCAATCAAGGAGGTAGAAAGTCTATTGGCCTTTTATTCAAGAGCTGTCCTGGCAGCAAAGCCCAGAGCTCACATCTGGCTGATAATTTAATGTTACATCTTTTCATCCACTATTTAGTACTCCTAACTCTCTGTGAACAGTTCCTTCAAGCACTTTCTAATGAAGTGACTATCTCACACCAAGCACTAGATTACAAATTTCTCTGCTATTTTATACAGATGTTAGGTAGTGTGTGTAGCAGTAATCACCAGGGTATATCATGGTTTGTAGGATGGTAGCACTGAGTTGGGAGAACAGCTAAGCTTACTCACCAAGAGACAAGACGCTGAGAAGTTGTGCCACAGCGCTGTTACTCCCCACTCCCATTTGGCTTTATGCTTCTCCATGGGCAAGGCTGTGTCACTCAGTGGGGAATACCTCAGACACCTCCTGCCAAACCAGAGCTAGAAAGAAAGCAAAATGCAGGTGGCTGAATCCTCATCACAGATCTCAAAATAAACTTCCCCTTAGTATCTGAAACTCATTTCCTGGGTAAAATGTCCAAATTGTACACTTGGCATTATTTGCTTCTGATAACAAGGAGGAAAAATCTATCTCCAAAAGATGACTTATCGTTAGGAGCGGTCTATGTGAGACACTCTCCAATGGAGGAACCCATATCCATCTCATGTGGATTCACTGAAAGGCTCCTGTCAAGAGTCCTTGCCTTTGGTTGTCACAGGTAAACTCAGCTTGGCAGGTTTTGCTCTCCCAAGGTCATCCAATGTCAGTATTAGATGAATCAGTCAGCAAGGAAGTTTCACAGAAACTGCTACCAGAAAAGTTCAGACTTTAAAAATATATCTCAAAGTTGCCTGCAAGGGAGAGCTGTAAGCATTAGTGCATGTATAATAGACCTTCTAATAAATGGTTTTTTCAACCAATATAGGTGTTTTTTTGTGACTCAAATACATGAATGCTTATCCATGACCACAGGTTATAAACATTTGTGATGTGCTTGTGCTTGATTGATAACTGCAATGTATTTCTAATGATTAATAATGTGTTAACTAGTTAAAACACGTCTCATGAACAGAATCTAAGGACCTAGGCAAGTTTAAAATTTTGACATTCCTGGCTAGGATAGTTGTGTCAGAGGTTTGTAACATGTTTCCCACATTCCCCAAAGTCATGATTCATGGAATTTTAAAAGTGTGTCATGCAGTGTGGTCAGAGTAATTTTAGGTCAAAAAACAGTGTGTGTCAATGTAGATGAAGGACAGATTTTCTTGCACACACCCTGCTATTCATAACTCTGTCTCAAAGTAGTGAATAAGCAATTCAGGCTTAACATTAACTAGTGCAAAAGACACCTGTAGTGTGCAGAAGTTACTACACTCAAAATACATGCTTTAGTAATTTATTTTTTTTAAGGGGAAAAAGTAGTGAAATATCTTTGGAAGCAGCAATTTTTAAAAGGTTCAGAGAAAGAAAATAAGCATCATTCTCTGCGCTTCTTTCAAGTGCCCCTGACAGCTCCCTTTATCACCATCCCACTATATATCCCATAAGCTTTCAAAGTTTCTGTAAAGTTAGTCCTGTGGGGAACTGGAAGCAGGGAAAACAAACAAACAAACAAACAAACAAAAAACAAATAAGAAGAAGCTGGAGTGAGATGTCTACTCTGTAGGTTCTTACTTCATTGCCCTGAGCCTTTCTCATGAAAAGCAGGTGAAGATCTAGAAAGTAACTCACAGTCTTGAATATCACTGGTATTCTTGCTAATCCCTTCTATGGGTGCTGCAGTATCTGAAACACCAGAATTCCACTTGAAAGATAGAAAGAGGTAACATGAGGTAAGGGATTATGTGCCATCTTTTTTACCTCTTCAATTTTTGTAAGAAAATGCTTTTTATTATGGCTTTATTTTTCTAACGTTATGTGCTTTTAAATAACACAAGATGGTGATGTGGCATATTGTTTCAAAAGGAGAAAACATTGTCAGAAATGGACTTGTCAGAGAAAGCTGTAGATGGTCTTTCTGGGAACTTCTGATTTCATTCCACTAAGTTTTTCTGCCCTGCTTTGTGGGAATGGATTTCCCATATACAACCTGGAAAGAGTCCTGCCAGAGATGGACAGAAGAAAGTCATTCAGAGAATGTGGATACCTTGAACTGATGTTTTAATATTGCTTAAAATGTGTGTTCCCCTTCTCCCTCCGGAATCCATGTTTTCCCCTTCCCAGAATCCATTTGTACCACTTCCCCAAAACCATGTGCCCTTCCCAGAGAGTCCTTTCGGCGCTCCAAGACCACCCACCATGGAACAAGAGGGGCGTGACCCACCTTCCTGCCTGAAACCTTTCCCCACCTATATGTTAATCTCCTCATCCCTGTTGGCCCAAAGCCACACAATACCTTTTCCCCCATTGGAGAATCTGAACCCCCTCCAAGGGACTATAAAAAGTCCCTGCTTCCTGAATAAACTCTCTCTCTCTGCTCGGACCTTCTCCAAGCTGCTATGGTGTCTCTCTCCTTTGCCCAGGGCTCTGGCACCACGTGGCCGGGGGGAGGGGGGGGGGGAACCAGGGGAGAGCACCCCCTCCCCCTCTGCTAGATGCATGGACTAAAAGCCTAGCCTAGGAGACTAATATCATATCGTTGCGGTCAGTCCCACCACCCAACACACCAACGAGGCACATCACCCCACACATATATCCAAACCTGGATACTGCTTTTCAAGCAGCAGAAATAACATGGCACCTGCAATTCCACCAGAATCCAGCAAAGAGAGATGCCCAATTCACTTGACAATTTGGCTTTTCCTTCAGTTTACAGAGCGTATAACTTTATAATGAGAAGTTAGTCTTTTTTTAAAAATACTACTTATGCTAGCAGAAAAATGGAGAGCCATTAAAAAGCAATGACAAACATTTCCAAGAGGATAAGAATAATTCATTTTTATACTGGTGTCTGATGTAATTTGAAAAATACATACACTATTTCTGTTAATGTAAACTTGGAACAAAGACAAGAACAGGAAGAGCAGCCTCCATTTCAGACTTTGCAGTATGCCAAAAACACCACAGTAAATGATGCAGCTGCCAGGTGACATGTGGGAAATAGAGCTGAGAAAAGTTCAAGCTCCTCTAGTTTGCCCCAAATAATATTTTCCCCAAAAGCTGATTAGGCTCTTAGGAAATACCTGCAAAACAGACCTAAATAAACCTCTGATTTGTCTACAGAGTAGCTGATTACCTTGCAGAAAATATTCTTTATGTAAATCTATGTCCTTGCTGTACTTCTCTGTCTATTCTCTGAAAATCTTGTAATTTTGCTTCTTCTGTGGACACTTTCCTGAAAACAATTGTAAAGTTGATACTGGAGACTTTCTCAGCCTCAGAAATTATAAACTTCTTGCTGCGTTTGATTTGCACAGCACAACAAAATTCAGGTCAAATCATTTGTACTGAAAGCAGATAAAACTAACCTGAAATACAGAATATTTCCTGAAGCTACTGATTTTTTTAAGAAAGTTTGATAAAATCTGGTCTCATACATTCTTACAATGGTAGGGATTTCTCCCCTTGCAAAAGATACTGCATTTATGTCTCTCAGTTTGGGAAACTGGCAGGAGGACTCCAGTTCTTGTCAGAGCTGGATGCATTACATGCACAATCCATATTATTATCCATATTATTATCCATATATACAAATTATCCAAATCCGTATTATCCACATATACTGAATAGTCTTAGGAGCCACCTTTTTGCTGAGAGAACTCATCATCTGCCATTCCCTATCAGTAACAACCAGAGATCTGCTTGCAGACCTGCCTGCACCCGTTCCTGTGGCTCTGCTGCCATCAAGTGGAAACCAGCACAAGCACTAAGGACATCGCCTCACAAATCCAGGGGTGCTGGTCTGTTAACGCCTCAGGTGTCCCTTGAGGCCACAGGCGTGGACAATTCTCAGCAGAGGTGGCCAGCAGCTGCCCTTAGTCGCAGATAGCAAAGCTGGCTGCCCTAAAATGTTGTTGTTGTTGTTGGCTGGACTTCGCGAACAAAGATCTTGGGATTTTTTAGGTGAGGCACAGGGTGCGCGGAACTGGCCCCACCCCCTTCACTCCTGAGGCTCATCTTGCCACAGCCGAGCAGCTCAGACGCTGACAGTGAGTTCCTCGGGATTCGAACCGGCGTCCTCAAAGGAGGAGCCGGCTCCACGGGGGGGGCCTACGCCACTCGGCCAACGCCCGCCGCCTCTCAAGTGTAACATCTCAGATCAACATCAAGGAAAAAAAAACAACAAACAGAAAAGCAATAATGTCAGGTTGTTGAGCAATCCTGGGAGCCCAGGTGGGTCAGAGCACCAGGGGAAGACCTCGCCTTATCCTCTCTGCCATGGAATGACACAAATGCGGCACTGCAGCCACGCCTACAACACAAGCTGGGGCAACCCCCTAAAATGCTGTACTGAGGATTGCACCATAGGGCAGCAGTGAGCAGCCCTTCAAGTCTGATCATTGAGAGAAAGGAGCATCACTTGTCCTCATCGAAGTGTTCCAGTCGGCAGGGTCATTTTTAATACCCGTACGTATACCTAAAACCATGGATAGACTGTGATGCCCCTCAGAGTGTCAGGCACTGGTGGGGCTGAGGGTGACAGTGAGAGCAAGGGCAGTGTCTTTCCCAACACGGTCATCATAGAAGTATAGAATCACAGAATGGTTTGGGATGGAAGGAATCTTATAGATCGTCTCATCCCAACCCCACTGCCATGGACAGGAACACCTTCCACTAAGACAGGTTGCTCAAAGCCCCATCCAACCTGGCCTTGAACATTTCCAGGGATGGGGCATCCACAGCTTCTCATGTCTCACAGCACCCAGACAGAACAGCACAGGAGGTAAAGCGACAAGGTCCAGGGTCACCCACAGCCCAGGGGATGACAGACCAGCCTGTGGCAAGGGACAGATCTCTGTCACATCTGAGCAAACAGCACAAGTATAGGGTGGTCCCAGTGATTCCTTCCCATCATCACTGATGAAGATGAGCTGCTTTGCAGCAAATTATGCCCAAGCATTCAGACCAGCACAATTACTTCCTCTCCCTTCTAAGCACACATTTCTCCTGCATCACCTTTTTGGTGCAGAGAGCAGCTTCTCTCTTTGTACCATTCACAGCTCACGGAGGCTTACCTGGCTGACTTCTGTGTGCTACAGCATTTAGAGTTACCTTCAACCAACAGATATAAGAAACTATGCTAACAAAGAAAATAGCAAAATCATTTCTGTCTTGTAGATTTTTGTGCTAGTATGTATTACATATAGCCACTACTGAGGATGGGATATGTTTTTAAAGACAGATAATGGTGTAGAAATCTTTTCTAGACATAATTTAATGAGTGATGAGTGCAAGGAGAGCAGCAAACAGCAGGCATTTAACTCCTCACATGAGATCAACACCATTTATCTTTTGGCATCAGGTACAGGGGTGGCCAATCCAAATCACACCACTAGCCACAGAGACCATCCAAGCACCCTAAAATGTTAAATTGGTGTTCAGCTGTTATCTCTCACAATGATGATTCCAGAGAACAGCCCATCTCTGACAGCAGGTTTCACCTGGGAGCCAAGGACACTTTCCTAAGCCAATTTATGGGAACGACATCTGCAGATCAAACTAAAATTCCAAAAGTTTAGGATTAATGTTGCCAACTGAGAGGCAGTTTGTTTTCAGCTTAGCATAGACAACTTATATTGCAAATCTCAGCTTTTTTAGGAATGACTCTACATCTCAGCTTTTCTGGTTCATGTTTACCCAGGATTCAACTACCAAGGATTCAGTTCAGCATGCAGATAGATTTTAGCAAAATATTCATCCATATTGATGTGGTGGGTGGCAGTAGTGCTGTGATCCTTTGACATGTTTAATGCTGAATTTGTAGCAAATAAGATAACTTCTGTATACATCTGCAAAGTTTGAGTAAGGCACAAAACATTCAAAAAGATTTGGGTTTTATCCTACAGTACTATATCAAGTAAGATTTTTATAAACTGATCACGTTCCATCCTAAACATACTCTTCTATTCCCTTTAGTCTCCATAAATTTGCTTCTCAGATAGTTAAAAACTTTCTTAGCTAAATTCTTCTACCTGATGTGGTTTGGGATTTTTTACCAATTTTGTCTTTCAGTTTAAATAATCTTCACTTAGTGAATATTTTCTCCTTTCCCTGACATGTCTGTCCTGATGTATTTATATGGAGCAGCTATATTACTTGCTAACCTCTGGTTTGGAAGGTTAAACAAGACCAAGTCTTGCCAGATCTTTCTGCAATAGTAATATCAAATCAGCTTTTACTTGCCTTCCATTGCACAAATGTATATGACAAAATAAGAGAATGGCAACTGAAAATAAGGACAAAAAATACTGGGGAAAAGGGGAAGCTATTCAGAGCCCTGCAAATAGGGATGGGAACATGGCAGATGTCTCTTTTCCACAGCCATACTGAAAAATCACAGCAGGAATTATATGGGAATACACAACATTTCTATTGAAATGTTCTACAAAGCAAACTGAGAAAAACTGTTTTGGTTTAAGTGAAAATGTCTTATCCAGTCCTAAATGAAGTGTTTAATTTGGCTATCTTTTCAATTATTTGATCTTTTTGTAAGTCTTGTACTCCACTGTCTTGTTTACATAAGAACTTTGTAGGTTTCAGATAGATAATATCAAACCGAACAATTCAGCAATACAAAATATTTCATTCTGACAATGTCAAAATGAAATGTTTTGACATTTTCCCAGTTCATCCTCCTTTTTTGCAGTCTTTTACTAGTTATCAGATTTGACATGACCTCACAGTTTGCTTAACTGAAATGTCCATTTTTGGCAAAGTTACGAATCCTCAGAACAGAAAATGGTCTGTATCTACCTACTGGATCTGCCTCATCTTACTCTTCACCCTGGGAAAAAACAGCTTGTAGCAGTATCAGCAAAATTACAAGTAAAATGGAGAGGGTAAACAGGTTTCAATTGTAAGCTGCTTCTCCCAGTAGTAAAGCTAAGAAATATCAAATGTACTAGCAGATAGCAGGTTAAAAAAGAAATATTTCCACCATAGAATTCCTTTGTACAGAATATTATGAAGACTAAGAAGTTTGCATGGACTAGAGGGATGAATTTATGGAAAAGTCAGAGGATGACTGAAAACAAAGACATCTCCTCTGGCTCAGGAAGCTGCCAAGCTGCAAACTGTTGAAGGCTAGAATAACATTTTGGTGAACTGTTGTGTGCTTTCTCTGCTCCCTGTGGATGTACCTCTGGACATTTTCTGAGGAAGGATACAGAGCCAGACAGACCCTTGATCTGACCCACTCACTGTTCTGAAGCGTGCTACTACAAATAAGGCAAAGAAACAGAATTAATGAAAGAACCAAGCTCAGCCGCTCTGCCCGTCGAGCACAGCTGTGTTTCAGTGGTACAAGCACTGTTAAAAATGGCTCATTTGATGTCTGCAATGCTCTTCTGAGTTCCTACTGAAAAGTGAGCAGCTGTCCATCTGGGAGGCCTTAACAATCCAGATATTATCTGCTTTATTTCCCTATTGGTAAGCTCATGATAGCCTGACCTATCAAACTGTTTACTATGCCACACTAGTCTACTTTATTTCTTCTTGTCTTATGCAGAGATTCAGATCTGTTGGAAACTGCAGTGTCAATAAATAAGCAGAAGGCAACCTGCGAAGGTCTTCTGCCAAGAAAAGGAGAGTGGAAAACCAACATAATTTAATTTAGACATTTACTCAAGTCCATCAAACACCAACACTTTATAGTTCCCTTCCTTTTGAATAAACATTTAGCACAGTGTGGGAATGAAGCTGCTCCTCAAACCCAGCTCTCCCCACTCAATGCATCCTTTAAAGAATGGGCTGGCAGCATTACTCTGCTTTCTATTCTAAAATGAGCAGAGAGAAAAATGAAACTGATTAAACTTTTTTTGAAGCCTCAATCCTTCAGTTGGGTTCTTAAGCATCATGGTGACAGCTGTTGGTTTCACTTGAATATGTAGCCTTGAAAAAGCACTTGAAAATCAGCTCTGTGATTCATAAGCAGCAAGTGGAAATCACTGTCCATGATGTTGAAGAGACAGTGCATAGAACACTGCAAGAAGAGTTAGGCGACGGGGAGGAAATCCCTGGTTTTGTAACACCTTTATAAGCTTTCTCATTAATTATTACACAAAAGAGTAATTGTTTTACAAGCATAGGAAGTGCCTTCTCAAAAAAAAAAATGGTAATGTTACACTAAAGTTTAAAAGTGAAGTTGGTTCTCAAAGCCTTGATTAATGGATCACTTACTAAAAGCTTGTAGAGTTGGTATATTCTGATTCCCAACTGCATTAAAAAATGCAAATATTCAGTATTGTCAAAATATTATTTTGTCTGTCAACAGCTCCAGATTTCATTACTGGAATGGTGTAGTTCCGTAATTGGGAGTTTATGGTCCATGATGGTGAAGGGGGTGACAGAGTTCACAAAAGATTGCATGAATCACACACAGAAAATCAGGGTAAGGTTGCAAAAGAAACATTATGCCATGACTCATTGCTTAAGGACTATGTTAATTAAATATTAATCAGGGCCTGAAGTGTCACTTTGAGAGCTCACTTCAATTTGTGGCCCCAATTACAGCTACAAACACTTGGAAATGTGCCCAGTGAGACACAAAACACACTGCTGAAGTACTTGGGCAGAGCTCTTCAACTCAGGCATGCTACTGCATGAAGGAAGGGAAAATGAGGAAGAAAAATCAGGGTGGAGAATGACATGGATCCATAAGCATTTGTGCCACACAAAGATGTTACTGTTAGAGGACTAGTGAGAGGCAGGTAGGTGGGAAGAAAAATGAGGATGCTGGTAGCAGGGAAGGTGCCAGGGAAGATGAGAGCCAAGGGTGGGCTCAAGATGAAGGAAGCCCACTGCTGCCCTGAACTACAGTCGTCTGCTCTTGCCTCTACCCTAGTGCTCCCATGCAGTGCCAGGCTCTTAGACTGGGCATCCCCCAGTACAATTCCAGTAAGACTGGGATTTGTTTTCAGCCTAAAGAAGAGTTCTAAAATAAGTCAGGTGTTGGAGCTGCAGCTGGGAAGCTGATGCTGGTGGTTTACTCTGAAGTGAAGGGTTGTACAGATGCAGCAGTCGCTGCTGTGTGGGTGTTCAAAAAGTCTCACTTGGGTTCTTTGTTTTTCCAGGAGAAGGTCCCTTGTTTCATCTGTTTCTCAATTCTCATTGTGTAAAATGAGATTACCTCCCCTCCACCCTAAAGAATTTTGTGACAGTAATTACATGCCTGAATATTCTAGATATAAAAAGGCACATGGAAAATCGTGAAAGGAAATTAATATCTTTTTGTTTCAGAGCAGGTTTTAGAGTTGTAAAGCAATAATGAATAGAGGCCATTCACTGAGTGAGAGAAAAGCTGATAATAAAAGATGTGTTGTAGATAAAGTATTTGATAAAGCAACTGATAAATAAAAACTGTGTAATAAAGCAGCTGGACAAGAAGTCTGACATAGAATTGTGCTGTGATTCATTTTTAAGTGCTAGCCTTCCAATTTTAATAACATTCATTTAGTTCTGACTGGGTAGCACACATCTGAGACATCTCAGATCACCACATGATAGAGGATTCACTCCTTAATTGATCTAAAATATGCACTAGCTCTTTGCACACAGTAAGAAAATGTTTCTGAAAGTATCTTTTTTTTAAGGTGCTATCAAACACTTTTGAGATTAGAATCTCAGTATGCACATCAGGAATTGAAATTTCTAATTACTTCATTGTAACTTTGTGCACTAGGTAGCTCACAAGTACAACAGTAGGGTTGATGAATCCATGTAAGTTGTTCTGATATGTATACATACATGTGCAAATAGACACATACATGCATGCACTTGTACACACATATGCATCTGTACCTCTCCCATAACCTTCCCTTTGTTTGAGTCTTTCTCACTGATAGTATTTTAGAGTTTCAAAAGAACATCGGTTATGTTCCCCTGCACCATACTTCTCTTAAAAAACATTTTCCAATGTTTGCCATTTTCCCCTGGTTTAGGGGCCTCTGCAAATTTGTCAAGAGGGCACACTCTGTCCCCCACTCCAGAGTGCTGGTGAAGATGCTAAATGGGACAGGTCCCAGGACAGACCTACACAGCACCCCACCTGTTAATGGCCTCCAATGTAGAGTGTGACCTATTAAATCTGACCATTTTAAGTCCAATTATCCACCAATTTGCACTTATTTTGTTTTACCCCCACACGAATCATAGTGCCTTAACTTGAATCATGCTTGTTTTATCCATTTTCCTGTACACAGCCCTATGTAACTAATATCAAAAGTTTTGTAGTAACAAAAGCTGATATAAGTGCATACAGGAATTTGTGTTCTCCTAGGAGATAAAGGAAGTTGCATCCTAATAAATGTCCTTACAATAATGCTAAGCAGTCTTATTAATGCAATAATTGTGAAAATTATGCAGAACATAAAAAAGTCCACATTCACATCATGCAGGAACTCAAGAGGACAACAGTTATTAGCAGAGATGTTGAAGGAAGAGAAGATGACTTAGAAAAAAGGCTGTGAATTATAATTCTCTGCTGCCCATCATTATTTCAGGGAAACTGGACTCTTTCCAAAGCCAGACACTTTGTGCATTGCTGTGCAACAATGAAAGAGCCATTTGGGGTCAGCAGTATCTGTAAAATGAATGGACAGCAAAGGAGTGCCTCATTACTCAGCTTGAATGAAGACCGAAGAATATTTGGTGATTACTTTTGCATTCTGTCCCTGAAGCTGACCACAACTAAGCCAAGCCAAAATGATGATGGCTAATGGGATGCCACTGAGATTCAGATACTGTGTAGAATGTGAACTCAGAGTCAGTAACACATTTCTGCGGTCTAATTAAAAACAATAATGGAAATTTAATGAACACTGTGTTAGTGCAATGGGATAAATTTGTATTAAAAGAATTGTCCTAGTGAGAAGATGAAACATTTGTGAGAGCTGAAAAAAACCCCAGCTGACCAAAGGATCAAAAGGTCAAAAATATTTCACCATTGTTTTTAGTTTCCTATAGGAATTATAAACAGAAGGATCTTTGAGAAACTTAAGAAAAAAAAATAGCTTTAACAGCACTTGAAACTGTAGTGGGCAAAGGTATTTCAATGGCATTCATTGTAGCCTGAAAGAAGAAATTGCTCACTTCTCTAGGTGAAATGTATTAACCTCTAACAGGTAGTGAGTCAATAAAAATGATTTAAGACTTCTTTATGGCCTGAAATTCCGTGAATCTGTGAATACCAGATGACACCTGTGCAAAGCCAACTGCTTATCATTCACACCATGATCTTCTTTGTTTCCTCAAGTATTAAAAGGACAATGTTCTTCTTCTCTATCTGCCTACTTGCACATCTTGAAAGAGTTTGTAATCATATACCAGAGACCCTGTGAGTTGTTGCTGCCCTCTGGATGACCTGCTTAGAAGCTATGAAGTTGGAATTCATGTGCAGAATTGCAGCCATGCAATGATAAAAACTGAAGATATGACTAGGTCCTGGTTCTTTCACTTTTCCCAAATCCTTCATTCCAAACTATGGATTTCACATAAATCCTATAGCTCTCACAGTTCTGTCAGGACTGTGACTGCAGAATGTGAGCAGTCATTTACTTCCATCACAAGGCACAGAAGAAAGCAAGGGCATCTTCGAATGAAACAATTCCTTAGCCATGAAGTTTTGAGAACACACTAACATGAAAAGATCTTCCATGAGGTAGGGAGGAAAATATTAATGTCTCTTAGGACCGTGTAGGAGAATTAAAGGTTTTCAAAAAAGCACAGATGGGAAGGGTGACCAGCAGAGAGAGAGGTTGTTTGGGAATCCTCTCTTGGAGCTCAAACTTTGGCATTGGGGAAAGCACCCAAGTCTCTCCCTGACTGCAACAATCAGCTGCCTCTCTGGAGGCTCGGAGAGGGTTTATCACTCTGTGCTGCAGCCCCACCACAGGCATCTGCAACTTGTGGCATGCCAAGAGTTTTCCACTTGCACGTCTGCTGCTTTTCCCTCTCAACAATGCAGTCTGACAGTTACTTTTCTGTGTGGCTGTGCACTTTCCTACCCAAGGGGTTCTGGGGCAGAGTTTTGTACCCCTCCATCCAAAATGCTGTCATTCTCCCAGCTTTGCACTGCTGGTTCTGGACCACATCCATGGCCACTGCATTGCATTTCTCATGAGAAGCAATTGCTACCACTGTGTGAACCTCTCTTTTTGGCTTTCTCTCCCCTTCACAATTTGTTTTCTGCCTTTTGATGCATAGTTAGTAAATACGAGGTGCCTGGTAGCTGCCAATAGGAAACATCAGTGTTTTAGGTAGCCAACCAACATTGGCTAGTGATACATTTACAAAAAGCTGAAGAGACCATTAGCATGGGAGAACTGTATGCAATCCAACCATGCTCCAAGCAGTATGATTAGCAGAAGGAATAAGGGTGACCAATTGAGAAGTGGAATGCGTAAGGATGAAACCATATAGTTACTCTACGAGGAGTAGCTGTGAGAGAACACCAAAGAGAGCATAGGAGAAGACACTGGGAATGCCCAATACCACCACTACTTCACCTCTCATCTAGTTACCATGAAAAATTCCTTTTTCTATTTCCCTTTCCCTTTCTTTTTTCCCGTATTCCATTTCTCCTTTTTTTTCCTTTCCCATTCCTTTTCCCTTTTTCCTTTCTTAAATTTATGTGGGTTTTTTTCTTTAATCTTTTCTTGAAAACAGCCATTCCCACCAGAGCTGATGTCCCTCACATTTTTTTTATTATCTGTCATACCGAGACACACTCTCTGTGAAACATCCATGTGGATGTTGTTCAATAAAACAGCTGGGTAATCTGTCACTTCAGTGATTTATTGCTGCTGCCTAGGGTTTCCACTTTTAGGTTTGTAATGATTTCATATGAATGAATATCTAACAAGCCTAAAAGATCTTGCTTATTCTTGTCTGCTCCTTTTGCATGTAAAAACTCTCATCCGCAAAGTTCTGTACCTTTGTCTCTCAGCCAAACATTTCTTCTTTCAAAAACTGTCCTCTATGCCTCTCTTGCTTTCATCTAATAGCCTACAAGAACTCCTTCTGAATAGCTACTGTGCCAGGAATGACACAGGACATCTCTGCAAACTGTTTTGTTGCTTATTTGTGGGAGGCAGCATGAACCAGCAGACAAGGCAGTACACTGAGGCTCAAGACTTCTGGGGTCTGTTCCCATGCATGACTCTCTTTTCTGTGGTTTTTGGCAAGATACGCCATCTTCGTGCCTTAGTTTCTTTATTTGTGGTAAAGAGAGAATTGATATAAGGTTCTTAGAGTTGTCTGCAAAGTACTTTGACTCTAGAGATAAGCAGGGACTTAGATAAATATGGGTATTCTTTGTCAGACAGAGCTTGTTGACAATTTATCCTTTATGAACAAATAGGTCCTAAAATTAGACCATTGTGAGATCAGCTTATTTGATTTCAACAATTCTAGGAACTTGGTGACAAAGGAGGAGAGAAGCTGCTGGAAAATCCATGGAGAGACACCTGGTCAGGTTCTTCTCCTTTTCTTTTATACAATCAGTGCAAATGAAAAATCCCCAACTCCCAGCTAATTATTAATTGGAAGCATTACTTATTTCACCTGTTTTACTGATATAGAAAGTAAGAATCTAGTTCAGACATCTGATTTCCTGCTGCAGTTGAGAGGGAGACAGATTCCTGAAGAGCAGTCCATCCAACTGTTAGGATACTATCCCGCACAATGTCATCTTTATCTAGTATCTGTTTATCTCCTAAACCTCTGCAATTGCAATGGCCTGGCATTATTTGTACAGTTTTGTAGTTGCATTTTCTTTTGTTGCTCATATTCTTTATGTGCAAAAGCAGTCTCCTGAAAACCCCCCTCAGTTTTTTCAGGATATGTCTTCTTGGGTGACTGCAGACATTCTTTCTCTTATTCCTTAAATTCATGATTTGATATTTTTCCACATATTTTTTCCCCATTTCCAGTACTTTGAATCTGAAGATCATCTATTTATTAACTGTGTGTTAGCCTGAACTTCTTCTGTACTAATCATTTCTCATAGCACAATGTCATAAGCAGGTTTTGTCAGGATGTTTCCACATTTAATCCTAAAATGATGTGAAAATAGTTAAGACCTGTCACTGGACTACTCCTTAAGGAACTCCACTCCTGACTTTCCTCTGCATAGTACATTCCCCTTACAAAGGCATCTATTGCTATCTCTCTAATTCCTTATTCACCTGAAATTTCTTATGCTAATTTGCATCTTCTCCAATTTCCCTTATGGCTGGCAGGCCAGACAGATGACATCGATGGCATTTCTTTTGTCTAGAAAATGAGTTAGCAAGGAAGGATGTCAGGCTATTCAAATGCTATTCACACTCAGTAAACCCAAGCTGCAATTTATCTTATTCTCCATTTTTCCATTGTTTTCCATCATAATATGTGTCAGGGCCCTGAGGGCACTCACAGTACTTAATTGCCCTGAGCAGCCTTGCCAGAGGCCTCCACCCACCACTGCCAATTGCCAGTCCTGGCTGCTCCCTGACAATATGTTCTTAAACTTCTCATTCTTGTGGGATCAAAATAATTGGCCTGTAGTTACATACAGAACATTTTAACCATCCCTACATAACATCACTGCATTTTTATGCTTTCCCTGACTTGAGATCTATGTGGGAGCACTGTTACATGAATACAGCTTTGCATATTCTCAGGTCTCTTTACAGAGAAATCTGTAATGGAGGTGGCACTCTGTCCCTGACCTAACCTCATCAATCTCTCAGATGTTTTGGTGTGTGCCTCAGTTCTGGTCATCTTTACTTCTGTATTCTTAATCACAGAGCTATCCTGCCTTTTCCCATACGTTCAGCATGATCATCTTTGCTAACAAGTGAAAGTACAACAACAATTAATGCTTCATCAGAAAACATCTTCCTGTAGACCCTCCCTCAATCAGATTTTTAGTACATCCCAAACTTAGAGGCTATTGGGAAAATGCACATGTTTAAAAATTTCACTTTATTGGAAACTCACACTCAGTTGCCAGGCTTACTGTCACAAGATTAGTGACAATCTGCACTGCAGCTCTCATAATGTAGTCTTCAGGCATCTCAAGGAGCTGACACAGGTGTCAAGAGACACTTTCCAAGGCTAAATATTGGAACTTGCATTTTAATACAGTACATTATTATAGGCAAATATTCTCCTCTAGCAGCCATGCACCATATGGTTATCTAGTTGCAAGCAGATTGTTAACCCCAGACCACCCTAATTCAAATAAATCATGGCATTCTCTTAATATATTGGAGACTGCATCTGTTATCCTGCACCTGTCACTACTGCAGTAACAGAATGATTTATGGTTCTAAACTTCAGCGTGATATGAAGCAGCGCATGGATAGATGAACGTGCCACCATCAGTTTGGGGACAAATGAAAGTGTAGCAGTGTCGTAAACTTCAGGCATTATTTCCTGATAGTATCAAATTTCTCTGAAGGACATTTCTTTTGAGAAACACACCTAGAAACTGGTTACTTGCCAACATCTGCATGTTTCTTTGATAACTAGAACTGTGCTAATCATCTGCTGGTTTAACTTGTTATATACGATATGATGTTCATTTAAAAAAATTGTTCACACTGGAGAAATGAAGATCAGTATATAGTTTTGGAATACAAACAAGAAAAGAACCTTTCTAATTATTTGTTGTTTGCAATTCAATTTAAAGGTGATTTTCAAGGAATTGTGTATGTATACCTTAGAGAAAACATACCTACTTATTCAAGAACCAGTAATGAAAAATATTCATAACTTGGAGAATAAAACCCAACTGCAATCTTGTTTTTAAGTTGCTCTTTCTTAACGACAGGATTAATTTCACCTAACCTTATCAATCTAATATAAGCATGTGTCTCTTGTGTCCCTATGGACAATGAAGGGCAATTCTACTCATGTTAAAAATACACATCAAAGATAAGTACTCATAAGTATGTGCAGAAGACTTTTTTTTTATTATATCCCAACATTTCACCACATAAAAGAAGATCAACCCTATGACTTTTCTAAACATTACGGATAGGAATATATTAAGGTTACAAATTTGTTGCTCAGGTTAAACTGCTAATTCATTTGTTTGCCCTATTTTTTTCACAAGCTCCTTGCTCTAGCTTCCATCTACAATCAAACAATCATATATTACCAAGAAACTCCCACTGATGTCTGTTTTTTCCAAACTGTTGAAATATAACTGTAAATAATTTCAATTACAGACTGTTTGAACACTGTGAAAATAATTCATGTAGCTTAAAATGCAACCAAACAATTTGAAGACATTTACTTGGGAAAGTCTTGGTTTTTTCTATTCTGTGATTTCAGCTTTCATAATTACCCCACTTTATGCTTGGAGAGCAGCAGAACATAGCTTTCTTCATTATCATGTAAGTATTAATACCTTAGAAAGCAAGGTCAGATGGACTAGAAATGCCTTTCTGTGTAGTCTTTCCTCTCTTTTGTTACCAAATTGAAGAAACTGAATTTCTAGCGCCATATAATTCCATACATCAGAACAGGCAGACTGCTTTTGATTGTGCTTTTCATTCATACCAAGAATCAGTAAATGACACCTGACCCAGTCAGAAATTTTCTGTAATAAATTGTTACACTAGAGTCATTTATACTGTTTTTTTGATAGTTACTTGACTGGTCCCATGTCAACCTGCTTGTTTGCTCAGCAGCCATCAGGAGATCTAGAAGAACTTCAGATTCCTCAGCTTTTGAGCTCTGTGACTACAGTGTATTAAACACAGCAGCTCAAGTCACTGTTTCTTCAGAAAATTACTGACTGAATAATGAAAGAGCATGCACTTAACTAGTTATCTCTACATTTGTCTTCTTAAAAGCTTCAACCCGTCACAAATAAGGAAGCTCATTAGAGCTGCAACTTCAAAGCTCTCAGACTCTTTCACAGGACACCAAGCAGGATAATGTCAAAGAGGAGCCCTCTATATCCCTGAACTGTATCTGTGGCTAGACATTGAGGAATTTTTTCTCCATTAAAACTTCTGAGTATTAGCTTCTCATCCCAGTTCTCACAACTATTTTTTAAGATGCAGAATTTGCTTTTTCAGCAAGATGTGAACTAGGCACCATGCACTAACAGATGTTACTGTACATCTCAGTAGACATCTCACAGCTCACCAGAGTTTTTACCTTTGTTTGATGCCATGCTGCAAGACTTTTAGGGTTTTCAGATGTGCAAATTTGCAGCTAGAGTACTGTAAAGAATTTTTGAAATGGCCTATAGACAACTCATTCCACTGATTTCAAACCTGCTTTTGCACTCTGTATAGTGAAAACAAACATTTCTGAAGCTGTCATTATTGCCTCCATGGCAAACACTGTGCAACAGAAGACAATGCTCTGTAGATTAGAGATTTTTATGGTCTTTATACAATATGAGAATTATTGATGTTCTATGGTTGTGCTTTAGGGCCTAGAAGGTATTAAAAATGAAAAATTATTGTCAAGCTGTTAGCAAATTAGCATGGTTTTCTGAAAAATGCATGAGTGGATTTCCATTCCTAAATGGAAATTTGTCTTTCAGAACACACATAAATAAACTTTAGGCCATTGGGCCAAGTTTTGCCTTGACATAAACACAGTAAAATCTCAGTATTTTCCTGAGAATGAATAGACTGCAAATCAAGACAGATTTTCACCAATACTAAGCAATGGAAATGTACCAGTCTTAGAGAATATATAAGTCCTGAATTCAATTTCTCTATTAAAATTGATTTGGCTTAGACAAACCACAATTCTCAGTCAACAGCTTCATCCATATGAGAAACAAAAAATAGCATGCCAACCTTATGCTTTCAAGTGAAAATACAATGTCAATGTTATTAGTTATTTAAGGATGGATCCAAAAACCTGTGGAAGTCTGCCATGTATTTTAATAGACTTTGGAACAAGTCTTTCAGAATCATTAACAGATTAATAGTAAATAGAAAATACTACAAAAAGCAATCTTAATGATCCTTAATTGTTTTAGATCTCCTACAGTTGAAAAACTTCCTATGAAAGTTAAAAACATATTTCTCATATGTGAAACAACGTATGCGAGGAAATCTGCATACAGAAATAAACATTATGTTTTATCTTCTGTTTTCTGCATTTTCTATATAGGCTATCTCAACTTGAAACTCAGCAGCCTGAGGAAAGTGGGAAAGTTGGTAGAAATTCTGAATAAAATAGAAAAGACAAAAAAATTGTAGCCGTCTGAAACTCTATGAGAAAAAGTTCAGTTGATTTTAAAATGTCTCTGTACATTACCAACAATTATATACAAATGGACTTATTTAACAAATCCATCACTATCAGATTGATATTCTTTAAGCAAATTACTAATGTTACCAATTTTCTAAATTTAATCATAATATTTGTGATATTTAGTGGTTTTCTTATAGTTCTAGGTTCTTTGAATACAGTAATGATGTAGGCTTCATGAGAAGCTAAATTAAGTTTCCACTCCCTAGAGCTAAAGAGAAAGCAGCACTCCAAGGGACAAAACCAAACAGCTAACAAAAGGGTCAATTAAATCCGCAGGGATTTTTATCCTGAATCATATTTTTTGAAACTACTATGATTTGGCAGCACTGAACTACTGTTAAGAATACAAAAATTGCTAATCTTGCTTGACTTGGGATCTTATTATATTCTCATTATATCATTACATGATTATATTCTCATTCAGGCTGTGTTAATCAGTGTAATTTTGGGGTTGGAAGCAGAATTTGGTTGGTGAGACAATTTTTCTTACATTACTGGCAGTCCCTTTATTCCCTTCCTGAGATATATATTTGTCTCAAAACCAGACTGGAACCACAGGCAGTACCCCCAAAGGAATCAATTGAGCAGAATCAATCAAAATGAGAGCAGCAGTAAATGTTAAGAGTTGATTCAGAAAGTATGGCCTGCTGTAGGAAATTGAAATAATCAGAATTGTTTAGACTAAATGAAAGAAGAACTACCATGTTTGCATGCTCTTATATCAAATATTGCCAAAGAGGAAAAGATTACCTCATTCTGCATTCTTGTAATGGACAGGATGAAAAGACACAGGATTAAGATGCAAGCAGGCTCACTTAGGTTAGATATTAGTAAATGTAATTTGACATGGTTTCATAATAGCCCTTTAACCTGTCCCTTATGAACCCTATCACTCAATGTCTGTTGGGGAAAAAGCAGACTTGTAGAGAGGATATTCCTTATATTAGTAGTAACAGAAAAAATATACAGCATTCAACTGTAAGTATGAACAACTTCCTGGATTCTTTGATTTGAGAAAAGCAAAAAGACAAAAAAGGCAGAAAAATAGAAATTAAGTGGTGACTTACAGATGCTTTTTCCATGGTACATTTTATCATAATGAATCCATAATTATAATAATGTAGGATTGTTCACCACACGGTAGAGGGATTGTCTCATCATTCCCATTCAACTAACAAAAAATAATCAGTCTATTCTTGAAACACACTAATTCAGTGCCTTTTAAGACATTAAGGTCTAATGTATGCACTCAATCATAAGCTTCACATAACAAGACCTTGTTACAAAGGGTTTATTAGGCCAACCACTGAAATTATAAATAAACTTCTGCCAATTGCAACTTCTTTTTTCAATTCACCTAGAAAAATTAAGCAGTTTATCTCCTTTTAACTGGAGATAAGGTTGAGAAACCTTAATTATCCTTGCAACAGTCCAACAAGGTAGCAAAGTGTTAGTGACCTACTTAAATCACAAGAAAATAAAATGACAAAGACTAAGTCACTTTCCTGAGATCAAGCAGAAAATAACTGGCTATCATTAGAGCTTATGAAATAATTCTTCTTTTCTATTTACTAGATAGTGCTTCCTCTCTAACCATGATAATGTCATGATTGCTTATTTATGGCAGAACTATGCTGAAGTAATTCCACTATGTTTCAATAACTGAGGGAAATAAAATGAGAATTTGGTCCATCAAGTGTGAAATTTTTACTTCTGTTGTCATTTGCTCTTTGTCTCAGTTTTACACAAAAATTCAGTGTTTCATAATAGCATCTGATCAGCTCAAGCTTTCAAAGCATCCAATTCACAGAAGCTGGAAGTAGAGTACCTCACTACGGAGAACAGACTCAATGCAAGTGGTTAAAGGCCAGCTGCAAGATATTCTGCTTTCTAAACTGCATGTGGAGATTATGCTACCCGCACAGGACCATAACAGAGTGGATGTCCATACACAAAATAACAATGCAGAAACTGTGAGAATACCATCTTTCAATAATGCAATCACTTCACTTATATTACAATTTCCTTTAGGTTGTAAAATACTTCCAAGGTCATTGAGTCCAACCATTAACTCTGCACTGTAAGTCCGCAACTAAACCATATCCCAAAATGCCACACCTATACATCTCTTAAATACCTCCAGGGATGGTGACTCCATGTAGGGGTAAATTTCTGGAAGATATTGTTACTGAGGAGGCAGTTATCTTTGCCTAAGGAAAGCTTTCCCACCTCACACGCGGCATCTTCCTCAGCGACAGTTTTAGATGTTCCTCCATATGCATGCCGGCAATGCTGACTCCCTGTGTACAAGAGGGAGAACGCTCACAGACATGCTGCAGGTCCTCAACAGTCAGCAGGGGAGCCCAGGGTGGGGAAGGGGTGATAAAGCTCAGGGAATGAACAGGAGGTTTTGCCTTTTCCCTGAGGGACAGTGCTGTCTGGAAGCACTGTGAGGTTTTGTAAGTTTTCAGTGTCCTTGCCTCTGAAATAAACTTTTTTGAATCCTTCCCACTGCTTTGGCATTTTTGGGGGGAATATCTGCGTGTATTTTGCTTTACACTCCACCACTTCCCCGTGCAGCCTGTTCCAATGCTTGACACTTTTCATGAAGAAATTTTGCCTAATATCCAATCTAAACTTCCTGTCTTAATATGAGAGGTGCTTCATCCCTCTGATCATCTTCATGTCCCTCCTATGGCCCTGCCCGAACAGGTCCATAACTCCCCTGTGCTGAGGACCCCAGAGCTGGATGCAGTAGTGGAGTCTCACCAGAGGGGAGCAGAGTGGCTCAGTCATCTTCCTAGACCTACTGTCCACACTTCTTCTGATACAGCCCAAGATATGTTTGGCTTTCTGGGATCCGATCATACGTTGCTAAGTAGTGTCCTGCTCTTCATCCACCAGTATCCTCAAGTTCTTCTCTACAGGGCTGCTCTCAATCCCAGTCTGTATTGATACCAGCCCTGGTGTGACATCATGCATTTGGCTTCCCATGAAGTTCCCATGGGTCCACTTCTCAAGCTTGTCCAGGTCCCTCTGAATGGTATTCTGTTCCTCAGGTGTGTCAGCTGCACCACTTGGCTTGGTTTCATCTGCAGACTTCCTGAGGGTGCACTTGATTCCACTGTCTATGTCATCAATGCAGACATTAAATTGCACTAGTCCCAACATGGACCTCCGAGGGACATCACTCACCACTGATCTGCATCCAGACACAGAGCCATTCACCACTACTCTCTGGATGTGACCGTCCAACCAGTTCCTTATCCCCTGAATAGTTCATTCATCAAATCCATGTCTCTTCAATTTTGACAGAAGGATGATGTGGGAGACCATATCAAAGGCTTAACAGAAGTCCAGATAGATTACGCCAGTAGGTCTTCCCTTGTCCTTCCTGATACAATCAACTCCATTGTAGAAGGCATCTAGTTTTGTCAGGAAGGACATCTCCCTGTCCTGCATGTGCCCCTATGTGTCTTGCTTTTACCAAATCATCCTGCTTCATCCTATGTATTAAACCATTCAGATTATTGCAGGTAGGAACAGATCTGCAGATCTGGGAACAGACTCTGGTTCCAAAATGAATGCTTTTTGTCCACCTAGCAGAATATGTGCAGTAGGTTTTGTCCAGCTCTGCTTTGCCTCTCCTAACATTAATTAATGTGCAAAGTAGGTGTCTAGAGTTATATTAACAGATCAGTGGCTTTCATTGAGTGCTCACTTGGGCATCTCTGCATTGCTTCTTAGAGGCTCACTTAATATGGTTAAGCAAATAGTTCTCAAATGTCTCAAACTTCCTTCAGTGAAACGTTTTCAACAGAAAACCATTATTATTAAATTGGATCCATATATTCCTTTGCAAAACCAAAACCAAAACAAAAAACAAACGAATAAACAAAAAAACAAACAGGAGAAGTGAGTTAATTCTGTGATTTTTCAAAAAGAAGGTATGTCTTCATGAGCATAAAGATGTTTGTTATTTCTGAATTCTTCACAGTGTCTTTTTGATATTGAAGTGCCTGTAACAGTTTATTGTTGTGACAGACTCTAATATCTGTTTAACATCTCTGTGCACTCCAGTCTGCCATACCCTTTCACAGTAGCAGCTATATATTCTCTCTGCCCCAAGGGGACTAACTAGTCTGTAGTTCTCTTTTTCCCTCATTTCAGTTATTTTTTTCTAGGAAAACAGTGTGATTAACATCTCTCTGAAAAACATCAGGCAGCATTCACTCTGCTTTAAGTCAGTCAAACCAATTCCCTTCTAAATTCATTTTAAAAGCCAGTTCTTCTATTACTACCAGCACTATTATTAGTTGTACTGCAGGAACACTGCAGCACCTCAGCTTCATCTTGTAAGGCACTCCACATACTGCAAAGAACTGAACATGTTCTCAGGGTGAAAAAAAAGGAGAAACTATGGATATGACTAATAAATGAGAGGAAATGCAAACTAATCATAGGAAACATTTTATGCCAAATTTACTGGAGGGGAAAACAGAGACAATGAGAGTAATTTTGGTGACAGGTGGGCAAGGTACTCAGCATATGTAATTGCAAACAAATGCTCTCTTCTTCTAAATATGAACATGCCAGTCTGGAAAAGGCAATGCATCCTGGAGTAAAAGGAATGTGAATTCTCTTTCTCCTCTCCAGTCAGGAAAGGAAACACCAACCCTTCAAGACATTTGTAGACTCCTACCCTATATTGTGATTTTCCTTACCAGATGTCCATGCACTCCTGTTTTTCATAAACAACTTGGTATTTGGATACTGCGATCTCCTTGTAGGCATGAACAGACACTTAAATCCTTAAAAGTCACTGTTGAAACAGAACTTCACTGGCATTACTGCTTTTCAGGAGTTCACATTTCTTTTCATATCCAATATCATCTGCCCTCTGGTGCATTCACAATTCATCTCTGAACTGTGATATAATCACAGTGTTTGAAGAACAGTAATATTCTGAAAACTAATATTCCAAAAAGAAACCTTAAATGGCACTGTATGGATGCAGCTTTTATTGTCTCCTTGGTGCCTCTAAAGCAAGCTGTTTACTTTGGCATATTTGAAAGACCACACTGGTTTTTATCCTAAAATTTGCTACAGATTGATTTGATAATCATACCAAGTTCTTTCTGTTTCTGATGTCTTCAGTCCTAATAATTCAACTCATTTATCAATGGCAGTAAAGGAATGGAATGCCTCTTGCTGTGCAGAGCTCGCAGAAGTACAAGTGAAAGAACTTTTTCAATTTATGTGTCCAGAAAGTGCTATGAAACACTCAGCATGATTCCTATATGTTGTATTTCTGAATTCACACAACTGTAACCATTATATTTTGCCTATTTTTCTGACTTTCAGAGTAGTCCTTGACACAGATGCATTCAGCCTGCAGGGGACACAATACTCTCATGCTCACACTGAAAAGCAGATCACCAGAAAGATGAATCTCAATCCTTTGTTAATTATAAATTTACATTCTCTTTTTAAGAAATTATTGCAGAAGACTCAAAATTAGGTGAGCTAGGAATCTGCATGAATTTCCTGCAACATTTAAGTGAATTTTCAGGTGAAGTTCTGACTTATCATAACACTAGAGCTTCTAATCTCAGAGTAAAAACACAGTTAATTTGGAAAAAGAAATCAACTTGCTATGCAACTAACTTAATATGAAGTGTAGATAAATTCTGAAGAGTCTGAAAGACCAACAGAAAAAAGCACTTGATGGACAAGGAGAAGTGATCTGAAAGAAGGTGGGCAAAAATGAGTCACTAACAGTGAAGTTTGTATTCATGGAATTTGATGTTACAATGACATAATTATTTTTCAAGTTAATCATAACAGAAGATAGTTGGTTTAACACATGACAAAATAGTGCAGCTAGCAAGGCAGCAAATACACTTCCATAATTTGGCTGCCTTTATATAAGTACTGCATCTTACATGCCTGTATATCAAGATAACTTCTACTCTGCTGCTGTGATAAAATCTACAGAAAATTCTTTTTTTTTTCCTTTGTAGCTTCAAAAAAAGCTAAAACAATTAACAAAAACTATAAGCAAAACATGGATGTATAATTGTCGTTATTTTGTACTCCTTACTTTACCTACTTATCAGTTAAGAGTAATGATTTTTTTCTCTATTCCCTCTCTCTGTTCATAAACCTGGAAACTGGATGCAAGTTTTACAATGCTCTTATCTGTATAGTGATTAGTATGCATTTCATCATAAACGTTTGTTCCTTTTTTTCCTTCCAGTCCTACTTCAGTGATGAACACTGAATCACATGTACTGATATACAATTTCATCCACTATAAACTACAGTGAACAGAGGACTTAGATATTTTGATGCTTTTAGGACTTACTGAAACAAAAATGTAAATGCACACTAAAGTTATGGGCTTCAGGTTATATGTTTCAAAGTAAAGAGAAGAAAAGAGGCAGCAGAAGGCAGCTGTCATGTTAGAGTGCCCTATAGGATAAGGATCCCCACAGCCCCTGGGTCCTTTGAGGGAATTCTCTTGCTTTACAAATTCAGACTGTGTCTATTAATGCTACAAATGCCCTGTTTTCATCCTTCCTGTTGCAGTCTGTTCGTACTCTCTCCTACTGCAAATAAAACATACCCTGTGATCTGTTTCTTAATCAGAAGCAAAAGCAAAATATTCAATCCCTGTAATATCCAAGTTTCTTTGATCACAGTTGGGTGGCAATATAGACTAGAAAGACTGATGACTTGTAATGAAGAAATATTCCCCAGACATTCAAACACATTTGACTATCATTTGTACACTTTCTTCAAGTAACATGAAGAAATCCAGATAGCCTTTCTGGATAAAACAGGAGTTAAATCCAGCAGGTACCACGTAACCATGATATTAATTAGCTGTGATTTTCTTTCAAGCTTTTGTCTAACTTACCTATTTGGACTGCACTGTACCATTAGACTATCTCTTCTTTTTATGGGTATACTTATATTGTAGGCTTCTTAATCCAATGATAAGAAGGTTTTTGAAAGACATTTAGTCTTTAAGTCATAAATTATACAAAGACAGGCAACAAAGATCAGGATGCAAGACTCCTTTCCTCTCATCAGAGCATGTCCTCTTCTTACCAGTCTGCAGAATCCATCTCTCTTTACTTTCTCCCTCTGGTCTCTTTAATTTGGAATTCTTATACACATGATAGCTTGGTCAAACTCCATTAAAAGAGAAAGTGCACCCTACCAGAGATACTCTAGACTTTGGAAGGGTAAGATCACTTTAGCAAATCTGTTTGTTTTCTAATGTTTTCTAATCTTATGATGCAAGAAATATATCACACCATTATTGCCAAAGTCCAACATTTGACCTTCTGATTCCTGAAAGACACAGGAACTGGACATAAAACAGACATACACTCTGGTAAAGCCAGGTTCTCGTTCAAATACAACTCTGCATCTTGTGTCTCCTATTGCTTTCTCCAGTTGGACCCTTCACTGTAATATAGAAAGTCAGAAGACCATCAGTGTAATGTAAAGGAGTAGTGTAAGAGAATTTTTATGTTAATACTTCTGGCAGTGAAGACAGGAAAATAATAGCAACATTAAATCAACTGTGATGATTTTAAAATACCTCTAAAACCCTTTAATTGTTATAATAGTCTTTCTGTACATAGAATTTCTTCATCAGAAATAGGAGACAATTATCTATAACCAAAAACTTCAAAATGTAGTGAAAATGTGTCAGTCACTGAATAAAATTATGTGACAATGGGAGAGAAGAGCTGGTTGATCACACCCTTCAAGCTCAGTAAAGATCCATCTCAACAATTTAGAAATCGAGCAAAGGTGGTAGGAGGCCTGCACAGGTGTGAAAGGAGCTCCTGTCCGAACCCAGCCATAAAAAGAAGTGTACAGGATGTGGAAGGAGGGGTGGGTTAGGAATGACAAGGCCAGTCTGGAGTTGAATTTGGTGAGGTGTGCACAGGGCAATGAGAAAGGTTTCTACGAGTACATTAACAGCAAAAGGAAAACTAGGGAAAACATGACCCCACTGCTGAATGGGGCAGAGGAACTGATGACAAATGGCATCAGAAAGGATGAGGTTCTCAATGCCTCTTTGCTTCTGTCTTTACTGGTAGGCCTAGTCCTCAGGAATCCCAGGTGTCCCAGACTGGAAGGAAAGTCTGAGACACAAGGGAAGACACATCTTCAGAAGAGGAGGCTCAGGTGGGAGCTGTTAAACAAACTGGACATACAGAAGTCCATGAGGCCTGATGGGCTTCACCCACATGTCACTGCAAGGATACCCTGTGAAAGCTGTGATTATCTGTGAAAGCTCATGGCAGCTGGAAGATGTTTCTGAAGCCTGTAAGAGAGCAAATGACACACCTAATCTTCAAGAAGAGCACTGGGAAAGGTTCAGGGAACTACAGGCAAGTCAGGTTCACCTCAGTTCCTGATAAGATGATGGAGCAAATGATCCTGGAAAACATTTCCAAAGCATTTCCAAAAGACAGGAAAGTGACTGGGACTAGTTAGCGTGGATTTACGAAGAGGAAATCATGCTTAGCCAACCTGATAGTCATCTAGCATGATGGATGAGGTGAGAGGAGTGAATGTTGCTTAGCTCAGCTTTTCTAAGGCTGCTGGCACTGACTGTCTCCCGTAACATCTTCATCAATAACCTGACAAAGTACAGATTAGATAAATAAACTGAAAAGTAGATCGACCTGGCTGAACAGCCAGGTACAGAGAGCTGTGATGAGCTGCAAGAAGTCCAGTCAGAAGGAAGTCACTAGTGGTGTGCTCCAGGGGTCTATACAGGGGCCTAAGCTTTTTATCATTCTCTAATGAACTGGATGGTGGAGCAGAGTGCACCTTTAAAACATTTACAAATAATGCAAAACTGGCTGATAGTCCAGATTGATATGCTGTCAAAACAAGTTGGAGACATCAGATGAGAGTAACCTTATAAAGTTCAAAAGAGGGAAAAGCAGAAGTTTTGCCCCTGGGGAGGAATAACACCATGCACCAGTACATGCTGGGGGCTGACTCTCTGAAAAACATCTGACAAGGCAGGCAAGGACCTGAGGGTCAGACAACAGTGTTGACCGCGAGGCAGGAAATTTGTTGTCATGGCAAAAAGAAGTCAGCAGCTTCCCTGGCTGCACTAGGAAAAGTGCTGCCAGCAGGCTAAGGGTCTACTCAGAGCTGGCGAGGCCACGTGGAGTGCTGAGTCTGGTGCTTCCCAGTACCACACAGAAACTTACTGCAGTGAGCCCAGGGCAAGGCCACAAAGATGACTAAGGGACAGGAACTTGTTTCATACCACAAGACGCTGAGAAGGATGGGACTGTTCAGCACTGAGAAGAGATGCCTCAGGGAGATCTTATCAATACTTGGTGGAAGGGAAGGAAGAAGAGGCAGCCAGACTCTTCACACTAGTACCCACTGAGATGAAAAGAGGTAATGGTCAGCAATTAAAAAGCATGAAATTCGATCTGGTTTTGCTCACCCTGCTTGAATAGTGGCACTGGACTTGATCTAAAGAGGTCCTTTCCAACCTAAGCAGTGCTGTGATTCTACAACAAAACAGCAATGAAAAATCAAGTAATTTCTCCAAAAGTGATTGTGTTCACAAATTAAGACACAGTAAAACATGCTGAATGCCTCATTCTCCGGAAATAAAATAGTAATTTGGTCTTACAGAAAACCTTGTATCACAAAGGACATAAAGAAAAGCATAGTGTTTCTACAAAAACACTATGTAGCTCTGGAAACAAAACTCCTCTGAAGAATTATGAGTATCAATCATTTTGAATTACATTAGAATACATTATTGTGAGGAAAGATAAGAGATTGTCAAATCAAAGGAAATACAAATTCTGCTCCCTTTTAAAAGCCCTGCTCTCTCATTAAGAAAGTCTTATGAAAATGCAAAGCTTACACAACTTAATAAAATTGAAGCAGAAGGTATCTAAGGATTACTGACAAATGAAGATGGTCAGGTTGAACAGACTGCTAAAAAAGTATACATTTTAAATATATCATGTCTCCTATGATACTTGTCATATACAAGCAAAGTGAAAAAAAATCTGAATTTTGAACTAGGAATATAGTTCATGCCATATTTTCTCTGTTTCTTGATTTAAGTTTTAGAGCAGGAATCTATGCATAACGTCCGATAAATGAGGCTCCGTATCCTGTGTGTATTCTATAAGACTCGCTACAATGCAAATAAATAAGTCTAGCCTGGAGGGGAAAAGGTGAAAAAGAGATAGGAAAAAAAAAGAAATAATAAAAATAAAATTGATGTAAAATAATCACAGACTTTCTAGTTGAAAATAAATTTCAGGAAAAAATCTCTAAAAATATTACACATCTAAACTAATAACCTACTGTACACAAAGATACACAGACTGCCCTTCTCCTTGTAACACTTGCCTCCAGGAAAGAGTATTTTTAAGCACAGTCACTCTTTCTGGATGGAAAAGGAAAAGGCGTGGAAGGCTGGTGCATAAGCTTCAGGAAAGTCTTAGCATGCTGGAACATCTAGTTAAACCATGGATTTGTAGAGGTCATAAATCAGAAGGTCAAAATTAGCTTTTCCTCTCATTTTTAGATGAGAAAAAATCTGTTGGTTCTGTTTTCTGAAAACAAGCAGAAAAAGACAGGGTTTATCTGCCTAAACACTGATGTCTGGTACTAAAGTAGACACCATAAGGCAACTAAAATATCTGCTAGCATATAAGAAACATAAAGAAAAATAAACAGGGGCAGAGGAACACATCAAGATGAGAAAGATATCATTTAGGAGCAGGTACTATTGCATTACTGGTTGTTACAGAACTTCCAAAAATAACAAAAAAGCTCTTTAGACAATAAGCACAATAAGAGGACAGTAAGAGGAATAATCATCTGAGAAAGCAGCAGATACTCACATTAACTTTGTGCCAAAAGTACAAGCTAATCCATAGTATTGCAAAAGATAATGATTGTTCAAAATATTAGAAAAATACAGTGTAATATACGGATTCTTGAGCAAGAACCTACAGATTAGGATAGAATTATTTAAGCCACTGATTATTGGTATGATTGCAACCTTGGGAAAAGGTCTGCCAATAACACAACAGAAAGAGAGTTAGTGATCCTACTGGCAAAGTTATTATTGAAAATTCACAGGCAAAGACATACAAAGAACAATGAACTGTAGAACTCTCTGATGGATTTGTTGCAATATTTCCTTTCATCCAAAATTATAAAACAAGAATTAAACCTTCATCTTTCAAAGTGAAGTATAATGAATAAAAAAGCTGAAAGTTATTTTTACTTAAAGAGAAAGTATGTCTCTCCCACTCCCAAATTTCTCTGAGGATAAATGGTATTCTAGAAACACTGATGTCTGAATATGATCTCTATCATCCAAAGGAACCAATACCAAGTTTGCCAAATACTCCAGAGCTAACTAGCAACAATTCCTGAAAGCATCAGAAAAGAACTGTGAAAATGACACAATGTAAGAATGCTGAAAAGGTCACACAACACTAATTGCAATAGTAACTTCTTAATCAGAATTTGTTATGTGTACCTCATATAAAAAAATAACTGCCAAGTGAGGAGACTTTCTCCTTCATGACCTGCTGTTTAGAAACACCCTATCTTAGATCTCAAAATTAAATGTGTAGAAATAAAATGTCAATAATACTCTGACTTTGGGATGTCTTTGAGATGTTACAGTGATCTTTAGTTAAACCAAATAAACAACACTTCAATAACTGCTCTTAGAAATGTCACATGGTTACTTTTCAAAGAGGAATTAGGTACTTATCACTTCCCGATCCCCCACATCCAAAACTGTATTCAAAAAGCAGTCTTTTAGAAAAAGAAAACAGCAAATCAAGGAATCAAAATTCTACGAAGTAACATCTTTCACTTTCTGAGACATTGCTTTGACAAGCTTCTCTATATCATTTCATTAGCAGCAACATTTTTAAAGAAAGAAATGTCACATTAAGTAATAGGACTATATATTCAAACTGCCTTTGTATTTTCTGTTATTCTAATTTCTTTAGATGGTGAAAAGTATCATATTGATGTGAAAAGTTATTCTTGAGCTTAAGATTCAGTTCACTTAGCTTTAGACATATAATACACTCTTATATGCACACTAGGCACCCTAAGTTTATTCTATAGTCACTGGACAGACAGTCTCTGAAGCCAAGTTTCAACAACCTTAGTTATATGAATCAGGAAGAGGTGAATTAGGCCTAGGAATGCTAGTCTCTTCTCATAGACTACCAAGGGACATAAAATCAGAAATTTCAGCTGTAAACAAGGACTATGGAGACCTTTATAGGTCTTGAGGCTTTGATCAACTTCATTTGACCTAAAATCATAGCAAAGAAGTATGATTCTTAACTAGATTTTGAGAAATCTGTTACACACCTGAATGACATCTAGCTATTTATGTTAATTGTAGATTTAAAGATATAGATAACTTTAACAGATATATGTACCAAATAGGTTTTTATGGAATACATTTATTATAAAATTGATACAACATGAGAAAAGTTCACCATTTGTCTGAATTTTTGTTCACTTTCTACATATAATTCATCTTGGGTTCAAAAAGGCAGTTCAATAAAGCCAAGAATACACAGTATGCCTATTATCACTGCAATCTTTTTTTTCCTCCTTTGTCTCTTCTTCATCTGTATCTTCATCTGGTTTAAAATACCCCCACTCCTTCAGAAAGGTTGGACTAGATGACCTTTAGAGTTCCCTATCATTCCAAATTATTCTGTGATTCTATGATCCATCTCCTTAAATTATAACATTTCTATGTGAGGAGTCTCTTACCAGAAGCTTCCTTTGAGGGCTAAACCAGCTTAAATTACTTCCCATTTGTTGCATATCAATAACACAATTTGATAACACAAAAATGTGACATTACTGTGGAACTGCTGACTTACTATGAACCAGCTGCTAGGCAGTAACTTGTTAAAAAGTCTAGAATACAACTTGGCATCCAGAACCTACTGCTATAGAAAAGATTATTAATGAAATGAAAACACTGCAATTGAACCTTACTTGACTAAAATAAAAAATGTTCACACAATGGGCTCCAAAGAACTATAAAACAGTATTAAAATATATGCTTGGCCCTGTGTAAACAGCTGCAAAACTATTTATTCATGTAGCTCATTGCAAGGGAATATTGAGGTATAAAGGATGGGAAAAATCCTTAATAGCAACAGGGGGGAAAAAAAAGGAAATCCTTAGTAGCAAGAGGCAATCTGTCTTTATTGAAGTTAATAGTGCAGAGGTTATATATGCAAAATGAAAGGTAACAGAAAGGGAGTTGTAACAGGAAACTGTTTAATACAGAAATAGTGTGTTCTCAATTTGCCAGTGATTCCTTAGGCATTTTTCAAAGGCAGTTGAGTAAAAACCTTTTCTCCATTCAAAGATTTCAAGTCAGACTGCTTCACTCTGCATTACACCAAGTAAAAACACTATGTCTTACACAAACTATGCACATACCAAACATACACCAACAATAACTGGCTCTCCAGACAGTGAGAAGCATGCAGAATTATAAACCTGAGTACACACTAAAAATGATAGAAGGTATTTTCAAATCCACCATTTGTGCAACAACACATGACAAGTTTTGTAACTACGAAAAATAACCTACCAGACCCTGAAAAGATGCAGGAGGCAGAAATAGAAACAATTACAGATTTGGNAAGTTACACTCACTTCCCAAAACTTAAGGAAAGGACAGCAGTGTTGTGAGTCTGTTTAGAAAGCACTCTAATTTTGCAAATATGGTTATCCTCTACGCACTGATAAAGAATTCAACACCTCAAAAAATCACAAGCTTTTTTTTCCCCAAGGTTTGAACAAAATGCAAAAAAAACATAAAAAAATCTTTAGCAGCATGTCGGTTGGTACTTTGATTTCTGGAATATTTTTCAGAAGAAAACTCAGTGGGAAAAATCCTTTACACTCTGTAACAAGAACCATTAAAGTAGCTTAATCTTAAATGGTCAAAACTGGCCGATTTTTAGAACAAAGATGCTAAATTGCAACAAATATATTTACAATGTTTCTGCACACATAAACTAATATTTAAATAAATAAATTGAAAAGTATATTAAAAGCCAATTTTCAGATGTGGCAATGCTTAAAGGCCCTATAAAAATTTCCAATACCCCACCAAGTCTGAAAATCTGAATGCAACTCCTCTGATTTCAGTGCAACTCTAGCAGTCATTTTGTAAAATGAGCAATGAAATGTGTTAAACCACACTGGAAAACGAGGTGAGAATGCAGAATGCCTTTTCATTACAGCACATTAACACAAATGTTAGTTTGACTTAGATTTATCTTTCTCTGTCAGGCAAGATGAAATTGCATTAAACTACTTTTGCTGAAGTGAGTAAGAAAAACAGTCTGTGAATGAAGATGTATATGAATAATTAATGTCATGGTCACTGAGTTATTGAATTCCAGCCAAGAGAATTATTGGATGGTAGGACTTGCTGACCAAGCCAGGACTCTGTTTCCTACATATTGCATGCACAATAAACAGGAAACGCTTTGGGTCACTGATGCAACATCCCAAGATAAAGGATAGATAAACAAATGAGAATATGATTAATATCATCTCCATTTTACATATATGGACATTAATTCAAATAGTTTGCTGAAAAGCGTATGAAGCCTATGACAAATTTCAGAGTTGAGTCCAAAACTCATGAATTCAAAGAAACACGCTTCTTCTCTATTTGTTAAAAGTTATGTGTATAAATTTGGCATAGGTAGCTTCTTTATTTGCAGTAACCATATATATAAGAAGGCCTAAAATCCATTGCCTTCAAGCATCCTCAGATACTACAGGTGATTGGTTATCCTACTGCATAAGTTGCATTGACTTAAGTGCACAGTTTTGGTAAGAAGCATGACATGTTTCAGAAAAATGTAGGTTTGTTTGACCCTATCTCACTGGTGTCTATGCTACATAGGAAGAACTTTTTGGGTCAGAGAAGTCAAACTAAGAAGATCTTGGACAAAGGTCCAAAAATCACATCAGTGAGCTCTATCTGCCTGTTGAAGAAAACTCCCAGAAGAGGGACACTGTTTCAGTTAATAAAATCTAGACTGGATATAAAGATCATTAGAATTGGCCTTTAAAGATCATTATGGCTTTGAGAGAAGGAGGTAATGTAGGAGGTTCTTTATAATATTGTGAATCGAGGAGGGAAAGCTATTTTTAGTCCACAATTTCATATCTGGCTTTTCAATTTAAACTACTGGGAATGTGGAGAGCTGAAAATATTGCTTTAATATCTCCCCAGCTGTGAACTTTCTCTGATAAGATGGAAAATACTAATATCACCTTATATATATGCAGCTGCCTTTGTCCCAAAAGATCCTAGGACATCAACAAGCTATTCATAAAGAAAAGTATTTTCACTCAATCATAGATTGCAGCAATCAGATGTAGTCAGGAATACAAAACCGGTTAGAATAGGAGACTAAATAAGGACATCTAGGGCACTGATCTCATACACAAATCCCTGTGCTTATGGCACATCATTAGACAACTCAAAAAATCAATAACTTAACTATTCAACAGTTGAATTTGAAAAGTAAGCAGTACTAGAAAGGGAACAAAAACAGTCTTTCCTGAGACGGTAGATGATGCAGAATACAGCATATCTAGTCAAAGGTAATTTTTTTTCTGCATGTTCCTAAACAAGAATGTGCAAGATAGCTGTGAAGAATATGGAAGATTTTAAAGACATGGAACTGGAATTGTTTTATGGCAGAGGAAGAATATTCAAGATCATGAAAGAAACACTATAAAATGATTCATGGTGGCTCTAACATTACTCAATAGCCATGTTATTTAATGACATGGTAATAATCATGTTATTTAGTAATTGGTAATATGTAATTAGTAACAATTTAGTGATTAGTAATAACTGTCTTATTTAGTTATTCAGAAAACAATTAAGTTCTTACTGAACCAAAACCTTTTCCATAGACCTTTGTTCATAGTACATGTGGTTTTAGTGCAACATTATTAGAGTAGCTAATTAAGTTCTGGAAATTCCATTCCAACCTTCTCCATCATACCTTTTGCAAAAGGAGAGTTGATTCTCCATTTTGCATTTGTTCAGTTCTTCATTTCATGTGACCTGTAACCCTTTCCTATTCCAGCAGCAAGGGAGCCACGAATGGCAGTGTACATGTATGCAGGTTGGACTCAACAATTAAGGAACATAGGTATATCATAAAATTGGACCAAAAAGCAAAAATGTTGCATTATGGATACAATCTATCTTTCAAACACTCTTTTGCCCAGCATCAGTGTCCAGCAAGACACTAGCATCCCAAACAGCTCCAAATATGCAAAAAGGTGATTTGGGTCCTTAATATCAGAATCTTATTCCTCTTAGTTTACAGCAAACTACTGTTCTCCCAACTCCCTTCCCTGTGTGCTCTGTATCTACTTTGTCTTCTTTATCTATGTAGTTCTTCCCCAGCCTCTCTCAGCTCTTTTCTTAATTCTAGTGTTTCTCACACACCACGATGATGTCTGTAATGGACTGCTACCAGGACCATCTTCCTTCTCAAGTCTTGTGTTTCAGGTAGGAGAAAGCAAGCAGAAAATAAATCTCATTGCTCAAAAGCCAGAGACACAAATAAAACCAGGGCTGACTTCTTTCTTACTTTCTTGTCACCACTTTGCATCAATAGTATCAGCTTCTGAAGTGTGCACACAACAAACAAAACGAACCCACCCAGATCTAGTTGCTGTTTCCTAGAAAGAGCAATGGAAAGGATGATCTGTCAGAGGTTGAAACTCATGAAATTCAACAGTAATGTTTCCTGCTTTCTTTTCTGAAAACTAGGATCAAACCCTGGCCAGTTAGTCATGGAAAAAAACATAAAATGTGACAATGTCCAGGAGCATCAGAAAACCCTTTTCTGGATATACACTTTGCTGTTGATATCTTCATTCCTTTGCCAGGGTCAGGTTGAAACTAGCAACTAGTGGAAGACAGCAGGTTTGAATGTACCAGTGAGGAAAAACATAGCCCCGGGTCCCAAGCTGACTCAGTCAAGTTGGCCAGGGAGGTCAGCAAGAGCAGCTGATTTAGGAGAACTCTGCCCTATGGCCCAGAAATGTCCAGCAGCAACTTGGTCAAGCTATCCCAAAGCCATGAAAGAGCAAAGGCCTGAGTCGGCTGTTGTAATCTTCTTGCTGCATCTACTGAGCTGGGAGATTGAATACTGCAAGAATACCTCTCCAACAATCTATTGCCCTGGCCAAACATCCAAAGCATGTGTAATTCAGACTGCACATTTATGTTTGCATATGCATGTGTCTGTGTCTTTCCCCATGGGTTCTGCACAGTTTTCCCCACTAATTTGATCATCTACCCTAAATAAAAAATAAACTGACTATAGCTTGTATCTGTCTGGTCAGATAACCTTTTGGATAATAGAACAGTACTTACAATTCTAGTACTTAGAATGATTAGTGATGCATGCAATGCAGTTGTAATGTAGTCTTATGGGATGGTTGTGTCCAGACTGGGAGGGAAAGTCAAGGATTAAGGCTCCACCCTGAGAAGTAATCTTATTACTCTGATGAAGAATGGGAGAGCACTCCAACCCTCATTTTCAGCTTGTAGACAATGTAGAGTATTTCTGTTAGCTCAAATTCCATAGGAAAGCTTTGCTTGCTTTTGCTTTTACCAGCAAGCTGAAGTAAAGTTTCCATTGCTGCTGTTTCTGTTATATATCTGATGCACTTGGCCCTGCAAAGAGCACTCACACTGATTGAAGTTTCATCACTGTGAGATGCCAATTGTTAAACAAGAACTTGATGTTCAAGTAGGTGCAGTACTTGCTCAGCTCAAACTCTGCTGTGAGTGTGTACATGTTCTGAGCAAGCATCTGCAGAAAGGAAAGACAGCAAGCAAATGCTGGTGTTGCTGTTATTTGCACTCTAAATAGAATCAGACTCTCAAGGTCAGAAGGTTAAATATAGATGTTAGACTGATAAAAAAGTTGTTTTCTGTTTCTAGAGAAAACCAAGACAGTGACATAACCAATATCCTATGTGTCTCTGAGTTCCCAACCAAAGTGACCAAATACTTCTTTACAGTCAAGTCAAAATGGGGACTTAACTGTGCCAGACAAGACAAATAGCTCAGGGCTCGTAATGAATTTCAGTAGAAGGCAACACAGCAATACTTTTTGATTGCTCTACTATTGTATCACAGTGTTAATTCTAAAAATAACATTCAGATCAGCAGAAAACTAAACAGTGAACTAGAAGATAAAGGAAATAAAGTTAGTTAAGGCAGAGTACTTGATCACCCAAGTATAACCTGAAAATACCATCTTAATATAACCAATATAGTGTTGCACTCTATATGAATACATTCTTATGCAAGTGAGCAGTGTGAACTCCCATGACATCACCTCAGTTGCTAACTCTGAAACCCTGAATGACAACTTAAATGTCAGCACTGTTAATTATTTCTCTGCAAGTTATTTCAACAGAATATTCACTTAATGTGCTTGGTTCAAAAAAACAGGAAAATCTTAAATCCATGTAAGATTACAAAACTTCCAATTATCCACTCTTCAGTCATCAAATTGAAATGTGACCAAAATTATCTTCTACAGTTTTTAGCACATTTTGTGCCATTGAAAATTAAAACTGTAGACCTACCATAAAATTATTTAATTTCAGGATGAAAACAAAGCACAATTTGTTTCTCGTAATTCCTTCAGATGGTACAAAGTCAAATTCATGCTTCTAGAGAGCTTACATTTTTTTATAATTTGCCTATTTTAACAAGGATAATTTTTAATAAATCCTTATGTTGGTGTGGCACAATATAGTAACTGAAGCAGCTGTGGTAGGATATACAGCAACAGTAGAAATGCACAGTCTGGAGTCTTGTCTTTTTTAATTTTGGACAAGATCACAGACAACAGATTATTTCATTTTATATGTAAAAATGAGTTAACCCAGAAATATTCTTGTCTACAGAGCACTAGAAACCATCCCCATGCTGTTAAACCATAAAATAATTTTATACTTCAGTAACAGTAACTACAAAGGAAAGACTATGCTAAAAGATGTTGCAGTAATGCTAAATATTGTTGTGAGTTTCCAGAAAAACATAAACAACAAAGATTTAAAAAGGAGTTGTTCTTTTGTGCATATAATATCTGGCATTATATAGATACAACAAAGATCTTGGATCACAACAACCCCATACAATATTCCAAGCAGAGTGGATGGAAAGTTGCCAAGAGGAAAAGGACCTAGGGGTTCTGGTCAACAGCAGGTGAATATGAGTCAGCAGTGTGCCCAGGTGCCCAAGAAGGCCAGTGCTGTCCGTGCCTGTATCAGCAATAGTGTGGCCAGTGGGACCACGGCTGTGATCATGCCCCTGTACCTGGCACTGATGTGGCCATACCAGGAGTCCTGTGTCCAGTTTTGGGCCACTCACTGCAAGAAAGACCTCAAGATGCTGGAGTGTGTCCCGAGAAGAGCAGTGGAACTGGAGAAGGTTCTGGAGCACAAGTCTGATGGGAGTGGCTGAAGGAACTGGCGATGCTTATCCCAGAAAAAGGAGGCTCGGGGGGGACCTCCTCGTTCTCTACAACTACCTGAAAGGAGGTTGTAGCCAGATGGGGGTCAGTCTCTTCTTTCAAGTAACAAGCAATAAGACAAGAGGGAAAGGCCCTAAATTGTTCCAGGACTGGGTATTAGGCAAAATGTCTTCATGGAAAGGGTTTTCAAGCACTGGAACAGACTGCACCGGGAAGTGGTGGAGTCACCAATTCCTGTAGGTATTTAAGAGATATGTACATATAGGGCTTAGGGACATGGTTTAGTGCTGGGTTTGGCAGTGCTGGGTTAGAAGTTGGACCCAATGAACTTTAAGGTTTTTTTCCAACCTAAACAATTCTATGATTTCATCGTCCTTAGACACTGATGCAGAAACACTAACTTGTAATTGCCACAAAAACGGGTCTAATGGCACCTTTATCTCTTTTCTGCATTCTCCCAGAGCAGTACCCCTAATTTTCATGTTTCTTCTTACTGGATAAATTCTTACAATTCTCCATGTTTAGACTAGGTTCCAGCCTACAGTATATCACCTCAATTGGTTTACCTAACAAATCCTACTAAATCCAAACTCTATCTCTTCTTCCCCTTCAGTGATTTCCTAAGCTGCTTAAGAAAAGAGTAGTTTTCAATTTAAACTAGAAACAAAATATTTAGAAGCAGTACTCTTCCTCTATGTCTGTATTATGTCAGGATTTATCAACTCCTGCCAGTAAATTAGTTAGGTATTTTCAGAATCATTTGGTATGTTTTATGCCCATCTAATTTTTACAAGGAAAAATCCCTCTTGCAAAGGTTATTTTAAAAATGCCATTCTTCTCCTATTGCTTATGTCTTACGGATTTTTTTGGCATAGATTTAATTGTCTCTCAGTGACTTCTGCATAGATTTTGAAGAATTGCATATACTGAGCTATTAGTTTTCCTTTCTGTAAATTCTGTAAATTAAAAGTTGGTATGTTCATAAACATTCAAAGACACAGGATGCAATTAATAAACTATCATAGGGCTGCTATGAGTCTATCACATAAATATCACTATATCCATCTGGTTTCTATGCTAAAGAAATGAGTGTTTCTTATGAGAGCAACACTGAGTTTACTGCATCAAAATGTTCAATCAAATCTGTCATCTGAGATTGCAAAGTAAGATGTGAATAATGCCCCGTAAATACAAACTGTATTTAAAGTAAAGAACACAAATGCACTTAGCTTTTACTTGCCATTACATATCATACTACGAACCCAACACATCTTGAAGAAATCAAGTGACAAATATCTAGGACAGATAACTAGTAGGTATATAATCATTTGTCACTTAAATTACATCTAAATTATGCTACTCTCTTAACACCACCACTTTCATTCTGCTCTAAAAATATGCTAAATTGAACTGTGTATTATTGCTTTAGTATTAGAAATGTACCAAACTGTCACCACCCTAGATACAAAATCTAGCATTTTGACTTGGTAAATTCCATCCTATTAACACTGCCCAGTGTTCCAATCTGTCTAGATCCATCTGCAAGGCATCTTCCTAGCAAATGCCTAGTTCTCCTTTCTTTATAAATATATTAGTCTTCTACTTTGATTGGCTTGGCATTTGTTCACACTCTGCTGTGTACCTGCCTTGATCTACTTTCTTCATTTTTTCTGCAGAAATGCACTTATAGCTTTTAATTTATAAGCTATTTTGAAATTAATTTGCCCCTTTTTTTTTTCTGTCATAACTTGTAATGCATGTTCTTTAAAGTCACAAATAAAAGATATGAGTCTCACAAGGCAAAGTCTAGTCAAGAAATGATGTGAATGAGCAAAAAAGAAACAGAAAATGTCATCAATTTGATATGGCAATTTTTAATATAGTGAATGAGAAATTTGAATGTACATCAGAGAGTTATAAACACAACTCTGGCTAGTGGCAGTGGAATTGTCCTTCTAAAAAGGTTTGAAAATGTAGATAGGTAATTTAAAAATAATTTTTCTGTATTTTTTTAAGTTGCCTCCCTCCCAATTCTATTTATGGATGACAGATGTAAGCTAAATTTCTGAATAACTGATTACCACTGAGAGAGGATGAGACGGGGAGGATATTAAAATATATGCACTCCAAATGTGGCTGAAAAGTTCACTTCAGTTGCAGCAGATGAACAAATGGAAATCTGTTGGCAGTTACATTAGAAATTATGTCTAGTACATAATACTTTAAGTCATCCTGAAGTTAAATATTTAAAATAAATGGCTAATTTCAGTACACATACTAAGCAAAACAAAGCCAAAGCCTGAAATTTAGTGTACAGAAATAGACTGACAGCTCCCAAAAATGCTCCATGCAATTTCAGGAGAATAAATACAAAGTGAATAATACCATCCTGGTAGAAAAACTCGCAGGTGTTTGAAGAGACCTAAACCCCGCAAATTATTCATGTAAAAAGCTGAAGTGGCTGTGACTCCTAAAAGCATTTTGTTGTTGAATAAGGCAGACTGAAGGCCATGATACTGTAAACAGAAATGTCATCAGGCCAAGGTCATTTGCACAATAATATGAAAATCATTTGAAGCCCTTTTACCAAAGTATAGGTAGTCATTCAGGAAGGCAAAAATAATGTTCAGCTTTTTTGTTACAAGGGAAGGGAAGGGAAGGGAAGGGAAGGGAAGGGAAGGGAAGACCACCTTGCCTATGGATTTCTTAAATTATGTTAAGGTACATGTTCTTTACCCCAGGTGGTATTTCCTGAGGTGAAATTCTCTCCAACTTCCTCCTGATCGGTGGGCGGCTACTGAGGGAACGAAGCGCCCTGCAAAAGACAACGGGAGTGCCACCAGGAGTGAGTGCCAGCTGATGCCCTGCCGTGCCCCGCCGCCTTCCCGCCTGTCCCGCCGCCTTCCCCGTCACCGCGGAGACGGCACCAGCGCTGCCCGCGGCGGCGGGACGGGCCGGGCCGGGCTGCGGGGCTCCCACAGCGGGCAGGAGACAGCAGCGGGAGCGGAGCGGGCAGAGGGGCAGCGCGGCAGGTAATGGGGCGGCCGCCGGGGTTCGGGTGATGCGGTGGGTGCCCCGGTGTCCTCAGGTGACCGAGGACCTGGGAACGCCGTCGGCGCCCCGGTGTCTTCAGGTGCCCGGCACAGCGGTGGCTGCCCCCGTGCCTGTGTCACTTCAGGTCTCGGTATCCTGTGGTGTCAAGGGTGCTGATCTTGTGGCACTGTCACCTCAAGGGATGTTCCTTGTGGAGCCAGTGCTTCTGTGCCTGTGTCACTGCAGATACCCGGTCCCTGTTGGAGCCAGCCCCCCATAACAGTGTCACCTCAGGTGTGTGTCCCCTGTGTAGCCAGCACCCCATGGCAGTGTCACCTCAGGTGTGTGTCCCCTGTGTAGCCAGCACCCCATGGCAGTGTCACCTCAGGTGCCTGGTCCTTGTGGAGTCAAGGCTGCGGTGCCCCGTGGCAGTGTCTGCACACCTGTGTGTGCTGGCACCCGTGAGAGCCTCCACTGCTGACCCCCACGAGGAGTTAGGGCTGTTTGATGCAACCCCATCACCCATAATGTGGCTGGCTGCTGTAGCTGCAGGCAGGCATGCTTGCCCCCACATGCCTGTGTCCTGCTGGAGCCACAGAACAGGACTGGTCCCAGTACCAGCCTTATTCTGATCTTTCTACTGAGGCACTTGAGGGCTGTGTGTCTCAGGGCACATCTGCCAAGCAAGAATTAATAGGAGTCCAAAATTGTGTTTGAGAGCAATTATAGCCTGGGTGTATGTTAATTATGGTGTGCAAAGGAACAAGAAATGTTTGGTGGATGCGGCCATGGGTCAGTAGCAAATTTAGGTTTATGTGTTTCAGAGTGTCTTCACAAATCATTGACATCACACAAGAGGGAATGATTCAAGACAAACTCCCTCGTGGAAATCCAGGGTTATGCTCAGACTAGCACTGCCTCGAGTGTCTCAGAGCTACACCAAGTGTGAGAGCTGCTGTCACAGAGCTGAGCTTATTCCAGAAGTTTTTGTCTCGCCCATTCCAACCTGTAACTAGGGCTGCAGGCCCCTGTCCTTGTTGTGTGCAATGGGAAACTTACAGAAGTTTATAGGAAAGCATAGAACTATTCACTATGCATTACTTGGCTGTGTAAATGCATGAATTTAAGAATCTGAATTATTTGATTTTTGGTGTTTTAACAGGTTAAAACAATCATTATTATGGAGGAGGACTTAGAATTGTTCCAGGAACAAGCTGTCACTACGTAAGTAATGACTTACTGTCTTGGGAGTTAAGTATGTGATGGAATTGGATTGTGTAAGTTTATTAAAAATATGAAAACACAAAATATTAACGATTTCAGAAGCAAACTTCTTTCTCAATTTCTTCTGCTTTCTGTGCAAACTGGAGAGGTTACTGATAATTAAGACAACACATCTTACTTCTTTAGCTAATACTCTACTCACTGTTTCTGTTAGATATTTAAATTTTTAAAATATTCATACCTGAACAAAAGGCAGGGAAATGAAAGCTATGCAGAGTTTTATTAAGATGTTAAGAACTGTTATTACAAACTGTTTTAAAAAATAGTTGAAGTTGCTAGGCTACAGCAGTATAAACTTACATACTATATCTCTTAAAACATTAAATATCTCAAAAACAAGGCTATTCATTGCTGAAGCCCTATTCTTATTTTGCACAGATAATAACCACAATTGTTCTCCTCCAGTTTTCATCACATCATCTTTTTCTTTACATAATCCAGGGTTAGTTCTTTTAATGTTAGTCTAAAAATATATTAGCACAGCATAAAGTCTTTCTAAAGTAGTGAAAACAAGAGTGAGATTTGATGGGACCTCATCCCATCCAGCCTCTTCAAGGAACACAGAAATACAGGAAGTACTTCTGTATATGAGTTAAACAGAATATTTATCTACCATAATTTGTAAATAGACTTATTACCTATTTTTCAAATAAACCAGTTTCTTCTGTCATTATTGCTAAGAAACAGTCCAAGGTAATATGATATATATTAAGTGTAAAAGTATTTCTTAAAATAACAGAAACAGACATAATCTATCACACTTTGTTCTGGCCCAAGAAAGTTTTTAATAGGATTTGAAAGTGGTTCTGTTGTACTAAAGAATAATGCGTGCACTTTTTATGATAGAGGAAAATTTCTGCAGTAAAATACTATATTCTAAGCAGCATGGCCCGTATTTATTTTGCTTTGAGGGACATTCCTTTTGTTAGTGGTATGATTGGTAAATGTAGTCATATAAAAATTTGAATTAAAAAAAATCAAGATATTGCTATTCTTTGGATACCATTTTACAAATCAGAAGCCTGTTTCGAGAATTCATATTCTGCCTTGCCTGTGTTTTAATTGACATATATGAAATTTCAGGCTTTTGCAGATGAATCTAGAGTGATTTGTCCCATCATAAACCAGAATTCTTGGTACTTATTTATGTCCATTAACTATACAAAGAAGCTGAAAGAGTAGTTTAGGATACATATTCAATGGAAGGAGCCATTCATTTCAGTCTGTGCTGACAGAGATAACACAGTAGCTTTAAAATTTGGGAAGATGACCTAGTAATGGTGATGGAAATCCTGACAGTTGCAAGGACTCATAAATCACAAATAACCCATCCACAAATTCTTATGATGCTGTATGGCTGAAAATTGTTACATAAATTAATGCTAGTTCTTATAATGGAACTTTGGGATAAAAGATTCTAATGGATTGTTCACAATCAGTTTATATATTTCCTATTTTTAAAGCTAGCTTTGTGATAATAAAATGACTGAATATTGGCTCTAGATGGCTTAAATGCCAAAAACTCACGAACATTCTATGAAAGATGGAATTGTTTGTTAACTGCATGTTTTGCTTGTGTTTGCATAAATATGGCCATACGTATTTTCATATTTGTGCGCAAACCTAAATAATAAGGGAAGAAGGTATGAAGTCAAGACAGACAGCCAAGGCATTTCATAAAATATCCATTTCTAAATTACAACTTTATTATAAAGTGTATGGACAATAATGCTCTTTCTGTGTCTACGAGGATGCAGTGAGGAAAATAGAGAACTGTGCAGCACTCCAAAGCAGAAGACAGATAAATAGAGCTAGAAAGGCCTAACTACTGAAAAAATTGTATGTGATGAAGATAAAGGCTCAGAGTTGGTAAAACTTTTTATCTGGATTTTGGTTCGTCTAAATTTGAAAACCTTTAGTTTTACATGAAGATAAATAGTTATTAATGGTAGCAGAAAATGAATTATGTCTATTTTTACGTATATGGAGAAAGAATAAAAGATTAAGAGCTTTCCTACATCACTTTAAAATGATAAACCTTTAAGTGTTTTGAGCAATTTAGAAGCAAATGAACACAGGGGAAAAAAAAAAAAAGCTACTGCTTCCTTAAGTGCAAGTCATTACTTCCCTGCATGATGAATCCATTTGATGTATGTATTCAACAAAGTGGGAATGTCATATCCATATGGGTAAAAAATCCCCATGCATACTTCTTTGCTTTATGGGAAAATTTGGTATTTGTGTGTTTGTTTAGCTGATGGTACGTTAAACAAAAGATCCCCACTGCATTCCACATCCAGTGATCAAAACAAATTATTGTGGGACTATATGATTTGCCATATTCTGAGGGGGCTAGTTAGCACTCTTTTCAAAACATTCAGTGGACTGAAATAGTAGTTACAGCAGCAAGTAGTACCTCTGTGCTAGTAGGTTGAAATAACTGCAGGTATGTTTGCAATACCAGAGCCGTGGTACAGAGTAGTTTTGGTAGCAGAACAGCAGTAGTAATCTGCAGCTTCACATACAGTTTTCCTTTAGTAGCTGCGAGTGTACTTAGAGAATGCAGGTAAGGAATTAGAGAAAGTGAAGATAGACTGAGAAGCTGTTTCAGATGGGATTTTTCTTTCAACAGCTCGCTTTTGTATATTGGTGGTTCTAGGTTCAAGACGCATGCAAGAACTGTTCAGAGAAAATTTTCTAGCAAGGGCTGCAGAATTTGCCTTTTTGTGGAATGATGTGAAAAAGACAGGTGAAATTTAAGAGAGAAAGATGTCAGTCATGGTGGATCTGAAAGGTTAATCTGATGGTCTAGGCTGGTAATTGCTTTTGCATTTATATAATAATATTTAGATGATCCATGTGATGCACAATAAAGCACCTATTTTTGAAGGTAAAATCAGATGTCTGAGTCATTGCTGGTGGTTCACCAGAGTGTTGCCACATGACATTACATGAGTGCTTACAGCAGTATCAAAGAAGAGGTAGTCTTGATGCAGTGTTGTGTTGTTTTCTGTTTTCGAAATCCCATTTTATATTTCACCCACAGGGGATAAAAGTTTGCTGCATCATTAATACTATTTTTGAGATGAGTTCCAGGCACTCGGGAGCAGGGTAGTTTTGTTCTGAGACATATACATCACAGTGTATTACTTGCTTGCACATTGTTTATTATCATCCTGTTTCATATTAAATTTCAAAATGGCATTGCTAACAGTTTTAACATTAAAAAAGCATTAAGATTTGTGTGTATTTGAAAAGTCTTTCCAAGCTTAACATCAATAATGTTACAGTTTCAAGGATTTGTTTATATAAAAGAAGTTTTAAAGAGTTTGACTTTAAAAAGGTCATGTTGAGTTTTAATTACAATATTATAAATAACAAATTTGCTCCAATTTCCTATAATAATTATCAAAACAAGGGTTATGCAAAATTTAAGCACCAAATGAAAGATCTTGGATAAACACATGTCCATAATAAGGAGCTGTTTTTTCAGTTTAGTGCAGTCAAAAGTTGAGCATGGATGAAGTGAGGTTCCATGTACATTAGAAGGTATCATTGAACTTTCCCATTTCTGTCTTTCTGAGGTGGAAAAGTGGTTCATTCCATCAGAATTGAAATAAAAGCAATGTAAATAAAAACTTGTTTTCACCTTTGTTCTTTATTTGAAAAAAAGAACTCTCTTCCTTTTATGTTTTTAGAGTTTCTCCTTGTGAAGCTGAACTTCAGGAAATAGTGCATCAAATTGACATCATGGTAAACAGAAAGCAAATGGAATGGGAAAGAAAGATGAGAGCTTTAGAAGCAAAGATGGATATCCAAGATCAGGAATTAGCAAGTGCACAAAGCAAACTGGATCAAAAAGGCCAAGAGGTATTTAAGAATATCACATTCTGTACAGGAAGTATTTATTCTGGTAGTTGCTTATTAGTATGTTTTAAATTCTATCTAAGGAGACCCGTTTGTTCTAGCATGTAAAAATGCCAAACATCCTTTAAAGGTCACTAATTATCCTTGGTGTCTTGTTTAAAAGTGTGCTTCTGTTCTGAAAAGTGATTGTAAAAATGTCATTGAAAAATCTCGTATTTCTTCTGTTTCCCTAAAGTCTAAATCAAATATCCTCAGTTTAACTGTGAAAAGATAATTTGATGTTTTTTTCTAAATGCCAACACTTCTTGTTTCATCAGAAATTTTAAATGGAAGTGTACAGTTCAAAAAGGTTCACAAAATTATGTCTCTGTAACGCCTGTTTATAACTGATTTTTATAATTTTACATGATATATTGTATTTGTAATTTAAATTTATTTTAAATTTTATTTAAATTAATTTTATCAATTGTGAAGTTTCTAATTGCATTACTACTTAGGCTTTCTTATGCAACTGAAAGCCCCAGTCTACCTGGTGTTGTCCATACTTCACACTCTTTTCTGCTGAATATTGATTCAGAAGCATGAAGAAATCTTTGCATAGCATTCTGTTCTAGTTTAAGACAGATGAATTTAGGTGTTTACACAAGAGCATCCTTGTGTGAGCTAAGTGTCAAAACTGCCAGGGGCAGTTCTGAAAACGGAGTAACTCTCCCTAATGAGCAATTAGGAACTTGCCCTTAGTCATTGCAGTCAGAGAGCCAAGAGAATAAGTCAGGTAGCCAATCCTCAAAGCATCAATTTATTTGCCCATGCAGAGATGTTACCTGAAATATTTTAGCATATTCTGCCTAGTTTCCTGCTGCCCCTCTAGAAAAGCATAGGTGCCATGCATGTACTTGCTCATATTTCTCAGATCTCTGTGAAACTCAGTAATAATTCAAGCTATCTCAAATGGTGGTACTTAGGGAGCTGAAATGAGTCTACAGTGTCTTCTGGTAATTTGTACATAAGTAGCAGAAAGTCTTTTATGTGATTTATTAGCCACTCGAGGAAACTTTTCACTGTGGGGCACAGCAGTTATTTCGCCTAGTGGGGTCAGAAAAGCTTTCAGAAATGGTCTTTCATGACAGACTCGTACAGTATTGTCATTAAATCATAACATAAGCATACAATGAGATATTTTTTTTTACTGTAAAATCCCCAATTTGTTGTTGACACAGTCTGGTTTTGTGGTATCCAGTTTTATTATTAAGTTACTGAATTAAAATATATTTTTAATATCTCTCCTTTAAGCAGTGGTCTTCTTTTAAAGTTTAAAATTACTTTTCCAAAAGTGACATCTCTTGAAACACTTCAGAAAAGGTACATTTGAATGCTTATTCTAACTTTAGGTGGAACTGCTTCAACAGAAATTGGAATACTTACAGAAAAGTAAATATGAAATGGCTCAGAGCTATGAAACTCAGCTTCAAGCGCTGAAATCTCAAGTAAGAAAAATGTCAATTTCATTATTTTTTAATTGTAATATAAAAAGCTTATACATGCCAAATGGTATGGATGTACTGTTATGGATTTGGGAAAAATGAATTATGTCATAGAAATGATGATGACTACAACTTCCTACCAGGCTCCATTATAGCTTCTGTACTGTCATGTCCAAACTCCTTGGATGGATTTTGATGTAATTGTGACATCTGTTATGAAGACAGATACATGATTTCCTGACTTCACACTAACTGAAATTTAATAAGATAGATAGTTGCATTTATGCTAATAAGCCTCTGATGCACATTAGGAATTTTGAGATTTAGACTGTTCTTATCATGTCTTTGATATACACTTTTCTGGTTTTAGGGACTATTAAAGTGGTAAGGTATAGCTTTCCATAGTATCTTAAACAGGATTAACCCAGATTAATGATACCGGGAATTTGTTTTAGCTTTATTTATTTCAGAGTGTGCTCGCAGCCCAGAAAGCCAATTGTATCCTGGGCTGCATAAAAAGAAACGTGGCCAACAGGTCGAGGGAGGTGGTTCTCCCCTTCTTCTCTGCTCTGGTGAGACTCCACCTGGAGTGCTGCATCCAGCTATGGGGCCCCCAGTACAAGAAAGATGTGAACCTGTTAGAGCGAGACAGGTGGAGGCAATGAACATGATCAGAGTTCTGGAGCACCTCTCCTGTGAAGGCAGGCTGTGAGAGTTGGGGAAGCCTGGAGAAGAAAATGCTCCAGGGACAGCTTAGTGCAGCCTTCCAGTAGTTAAAGGGAGCTTATAGGAAAGATGGGACAGACTTTTCATCAGGGACTGTAGCAACAGAAGAACGGACAAGGGCTTTAACCTGTAAGAGTGTAGATTTAGACTATAGCTGAGGACCAGTTTGGGGTTTTTTTTCAGTGAGGATGGTGAGACACTGGAACAGCTTGCCCAGAGCAGTTGTGGATGCCCCATTCCTGGAAGTGTTCAGGGCCAGGTTGGATGGGGCTTTGAGTAACCTGGTCTAGTGAAAGGTTTTCCTGTTCATGGCAGGGGGGTTGGACTAGTTGATCTTTCAAAGGTCCTTTTCAACCCAAACGATTCTATGGTTTTATGATTCTATTTGGCTGTTTGGTCTGCACCTGCATTTTTGTTTCTTCATTATTTGCTACTTCAATGATAAATCAAAATTCTTAGCAAACTTCAGTTGATCCTGTTTCTCAGGTTTTAAGAAGTTCTGCATTATTTTTTCATGTTATTTTTCTGTTCCCATCACTGGATTAGTGTTATAATTCAAAATATCCAGTCATCACACTTACTATATAATCATCTCAGATTGCATAAACTGGATAACATTATTTTCGTTTAGAAGTGATAACAACACCTGAATCCATCAAATGAATAAATGCATTACTTATTTTTAATGTTATGTTGGTTTTAATTTATATTTTCTTTTATATATGAAAATTGATTTTGCAAACAGCTCTGTAGGTAAGCAGTGAATGCTTTGGATGTAGGTAGAAAGAAAAGCTGTTTTATAATATACACAAATTACAGAAAAACATCTTAGTGTGATTATTGAGAAGATAAATGTCACACAATGGAAAACTGACCTTTTATGTATAATTTGTAAGTTACCTTTAACAATGCACAACTAGTCCTCAAAATACAGTAGATCTCGTCTCTTATCCTTTTCATGTTTACTGTGATATTTCTCACCTCAATTCATTTTTTTTAATCATACGCTAAAAATTATTGGATTTGTCTTGTCTGTTGTTGCTACGATCTTCACTGAAATTGAACCTTATGAAATTGAAACTTCAGTTCATTTTTTCATATAGATTTTTATTCTGAAGTTGTTAATTGCCCTACAGGACTTTTCCACTAATAAATACAACCTGGTTTCTCCTTTTTTTTTAAAAAGAAAAAATCTGCTATTTCCTAACCTACAAGCTTTTCTCATCAAACCTGGCCATATTTTTTGCTGAGATTCTCCTTTTTAGTTACCACTCAGACCACCTAACCTTTCTTTGAGTTTCTTGATTCTTCTTCTTTTTTCTTTATTCAAGAAGTTTGGGTTTCTAGCTCTTAAGAATATACATCAGTTTCCCAGTCCATGCCTCCAAACATTTCCTTCTCATCCTATTTATTTTGACAAAAGTTTCAGCACTGATGCTGTTTGCTTTTTATTTTCCAATCCCCATTCCTCTGCTTCCACCAAACCATATCTCTTCATGAAATACCCACCTAGTACAGACTGACTGAAGAAGTAAACTCTTGAATGCCTATGTTAGTTCCACCTAGAGTCTCCATGCAATAAACAGAAGTCTGCCTGTCAGAACAATTCCAAGTACCTATGCTAGACAGTAGGACTATCCCACTCTGCATCTCTAGCTTTTAACACATCCCCTCACTGAGTTTCTTTCTTGTATTGCAGTAATGCAGTGTCTACAATAGAATGACTCTAATGTCCCCAATTCTCAGCTACACATCATAGCTAAAATATAGTTTACCTGACAGTATTAATCTTTGCCTTATCATTTTTTATTCCCTTCTTTTGGTTCTTATCATCACTTGGAATTTATGTCACCTAAACTCTATAATCTTAAGAGCTACAAGTTACTTTTGCACAAATGGTGTGTTACTATTTACCAGTATCTTTCTCTGCAGATGCATTCTTAAAATCCCTCCCAAAATTTGTTCCTCCCTAATCTTGCTAGAAATAGAAATAATCACTTCTAGCTTTCAGAATGCTAGGCTACTCCAAACAAATTTCTCTTCGGTGGTCCTCTGTGCTTTTTACCCTTGGTACTGCTAAATGCAGCTGTTTAATGAGCACTATGCCCACTGAATTGATTGTGTGCCTGTTGAATGCAGTACATCTTTTACTTTTCTTGTATTAGGGAAATAATTCCTGGTATGTAAACTGAAACTCCTAGGCCATACTGCTGCAGTCATTCAAATGTACAACATTTTGTCATAATTAAATAGCAAAAACTTTAGAGGTTCATCTGCATTACTCTGTTCCTTCCTTTTTTTTTTTTTTATTAATGTCTCATAGTTATTCTCATTTTGAAAATGACAAAAATCTCTCAGCAAAACAACAAAAATCCACACTTGCTCTAAGCACTTTGCAACTAATTGCCTTGCTTAGACATTTGAAAGCTAGATGGCTATGTCTGAACTACCTCAGGCTCCCTTTGGAATCAACAGAGAGAAATGGACACCTCTAGAATACAACTCATGTCAGTGTATGACATGAATTTAAGATAGCTGAAATGACTAAGCATATGCAGGCAGCCTTTTCTAATGCAGAGCAGCTCAGGCTTATATGTTTAACTTTCAGAAATCTAAACTTAGATTAATTCTACCCCAGGATTCACTGAAGTGTCTCATCTTCTGGGTTTTTTGGGTTTGGTTTTGGTTTTGTTTTGGTTTGGGGTTTTTTTCTCTAACATACAATATGCAAATAGAACAACTTGGACTTTTTAAAGCAAATATCTAGCATTAAAGGGAATGATTCTTGTCTTTTATTCTAGCTTCCAGTTATGATAATATCCAGGTTATAATCTGTCTGTAGTATCCTACTGTCATTAAAGACTGAATTTTCTGATTCTGGCAATTCTGTTCCATTTTAGACTGATCTGCTGAATTGTTGGATCCTGTAATTCCTAGCCTTTTTATCATGAACATTCTAATACCTTTCTTATCTCAGTTTGCTCTTCCCAGGCAGTTCACATATGCCATAATATATTCAAGAACAAAACTGTTATTTGAAAAAGGGTATCTTTCTTCCAAGGGCAATGAGTTCCATGTTGTTTGAGCCTGGATAGTCTGACTCATTTTAAATATTTTATCTTAACAGTGTTCTCTGGCAAGGTCAATTTCAAATATAGGCAGCTACTCTGCAAGACTTTTGATTTGGTTTTGAAGGTGGTATCTCAGCTCTGTTAAGTCCATGTTACAGAACTGCTATTCAGATGTTCCAGATTGGTCAAATCTATCCCTGGGCCTCCCCATTTCATGAAACTTTCTAACTCAAGACAGTCTATCTTCTATTATAAAATAATTTTCAATTATTTTTTGCTATCCCATGTTATGATTCACAAGTTCATCTCAAATGTCTCTAGGAAGCTTCCAGATGATTTTTTAACTCCAGTTTCTATATCTTTCTGGACTTCTTTGGCCATCTTTGCTATCTGCACAAACCTCAGTTGCTCACTTCATGTTGATTCAACAGGTTTCCATTCCATTTCCAGTTACTTCCTTGGAAGAAATTTATTCTCCAAACAGTAGTTCGCATTGAACAGTTAACAAAAATATGAGAGTTTATGGATTTTGTTTGGTTATACAAAAAAGTTTGTGTTAGAGTCAGAATTTTTAAAGTCTGAATTTAGGAACTAAACCTGAATGTAAAGGAACTAAACAACAAGAGACATGATCAGTATTTACAGGTGTAATGTTCTTTTCTGCTCAACGTTCTTCACAAAGTTCTTTGGCTCAGCTTTCCTCAAGACTATATTTTTAATGTTTTCTTTGTCAATGTCCTTGGATTTGCTTTTTTTAAAAACAAAACAAAACAAATGTACATATCCCTACCAGACAAGCTTTCTGTGTCAAACTTGGTAACAGCCACTGAAGAGACCCTTTGTGCAGTAGAGCAAACTGTCGATCAGACTGGCCATTTCTCTGAAGAGGCTGGTACTTCTCCTGATACCTTCTCTTTTCTGCCTCTGACTCCTTGCCTCTTACTTTTCTCTGAGGTTTTCATGGTAAGATCAGTAGGCAATGTCTTTTGCTATTTAGTGTTTTAATTCTGTGAGACCCTCTGTGGTAATTAATGACTCCAGCAGAATGAAATAATCTCACACATAATGTATCAACAATTTTCATTTTAAGAAAGAAATATGCAAGTTCAAAGTACATTAATGATAATCTGTCATTCTTACTAGTGAAGTACCCTTTAAAAATATCAACACAAGATGGCAGTAAACAAGTATAGAACATGCCATATAAACATGAAGGAAATGACTCTCTGGGTAACAGTTCTATGAAGAACTTTAGCAGAATTAAGTAGCTGCCAAAAGAACCCATTTGAACAGTTAGTTAACATTTATGTGAGAGCTTAGTCTTGTTCATCTATATTAGACTAACTTTATTAAATGATTTTTTGTTACACTGATTAAATATTTAGAATGCTGAAGCTGCAGTTGGTGTTTCTAGTTTAAAGAAAACTTTGGCTGTGTGGTCATCTTTGATAGATTTTGCATGTTCAACTCTACTTTTGTTTTTAGTTTTCAAAGTTGACACATAGTTATGAAAAGCTACAGTCACATCATTTTAAACAAAAAAAAGTTGACAGTAGAGAAAAATGTGAGGAAAACCTAGAGACATCATCTGACCCAAGAAATTTATACAAGAAACCAGAGGTAAGAATACTTTGTTATTATATTCTAATTTTAATATGCCATAAGAACTAATTTGTGATTTATAGTTGTGAGCTTTAATTTGCTCATAATTCTACAAAAATTACATACTTTTCTTGCTCTAGCAAGAAAGGTGTGTAGTTCAATAATAATATTATTTTTTTCTAAATGTAACTATAAATAAATGTTACTGTTTTCCCCATATATGTATACTGGATAATGTGATCTCTTGTGGTATGAGACCTTTTACATATGCAGAGTACTGTCACATAATACCTACCATTAATTCACATTTTATAAACCTCAGGACAACCTTGACTGTGTCAGGCTACATAGAAAAAGAGGATTTAGGATTGGAAAACTGCTTGTTGCCCATATATCTTGACAGCACCCATGTACCTGATGTAATCCACAACTTTGAATTCAGTGCCTGGTTTCCCTAGGTAATGCATGAGGAAGGATTAGGCACTCAGAAATACATTCCACAGAATCCAGCATACTGATAGGGGGTCTAGATAATAGGTGCTGAGGATAGGATTCACTCACATCTCCTATCCCTTTGGGCACAGAATGTATTGTAGCAGACCCTTTCCTGGATACAGGACAACACTGATTTCTGATCAGAATTCCCAGTCTTGACTTCTCAGAGTTTACTTTATGATCTGTGGAATAATCAAATGTTTATTGGACCAATAGGAAAGTTAAGCAACACAGAGAACTGACATGTAGAGAGTGTGCCTGGAAGTGGTGGTTTCTCCCCAAATACTCCTCTGACTAGATTCACTGGTACAGAAACTGATATCTGGTGTCAGTCATTTTAACTGAATAATATAATTTCTAGCTATGCTAATTTTGCTGCTTCTTTTTCACTTATGCAGTAAATTTTCTGGTATTCTGTGCAAAGTGAAGCAACTTCAAAAGGAAGAGTTCCGGAGCCTGTTGAAAAATAATGTGTGTTGGGTAGCAAACTGTGATGGGAAGATTCTACTTCAGATTCTGTCTGGAAGGATTATGAAACAGTCTTCCACATATAGGAAGAACAGTGTAACCAGTAATCTGATGAAGCACAGGAAGATCACAAAAAACTTTATATTTTCTTTGGCCATCCTTTGTAAAGAGCATAATAAAGTAGTGTGTGCTTAGAGCGCTAACTAAACTGGGTTCTGTAGGCAAAACAAGCAGAGGAATATCAATTGAAAGTGAGAGCCAGTTGCCTAGCTGCTAAGCATTGGGAAGACTTACGCGTTTGTGATGTAGATTCATGATGCACATGATATGGACACTGAGAATTTACAATCAAAAAAAAAAATTAATCTCTGGTAGATTTTAAGTAATTTCATACTTCACCTGTATTTAAGCAAAGTTTTAGGATCTCTATTTTGGACTTGTCTGTCTTTTATGCACTCCCATAAGACACAGGATTAACTCCTGCAACCTTCAGTTGACTGTACCTATGTAGACATGCTAGACACATCCTAGCTCAACATGATGTTGCTGTCTCTTCCACACAGAAGTTCTTACTGTTAGAGAAGCTACTATACTTTGGACTGCAAGAATAATAAATGGGTTATACATCTGTCATTGAATAAATATATCACTGCTGTGAAACTGTCTGATCCAGCTAATTTGAGAATAACCTCACTGAAGATTAAAATGTGCAAATAATGTAAGACAATGCTATAATTTGATTTATTATACAGTATGAAAAATGAGTGCTTGGAATATATTCAGCAAATTCTAGTATTCAGGAAATAATTACTGTGTTGAAAATCTACTAAGCTCAGCAGTGCTTTAGTAAGGCCTTGAACCTGCTATCCTCATTAAGTAGTCTGAAGCTCCATTTGTATAATGTTTTATAAAATGGGAAGATATTTATTGTTTTAAATGCCAAAGCAGATACAAGGAAAGCTATGAAAGAAGATTTGTATTAATCTATGTTGAAAAGCATTCCATTTTGTTTCAGCAGGAAAAAAATCTTATTTTTTTTTTTAATTTGGGGAGTTTGGCAGTTTACATTCATTATAAAATATAATCTGTCTTTCTGGAACAGCATTTCCATTGTGAAAGAGGACATTCTCATAGCAGTTTATTGGTTTTCACTATATAAAGCAATATATTGGTATTTTGCTAACTTTTTAGACTAAAAGAGCAACAACTCTAGTAACTGGAGTTCTCCTGGTTATTTTCTAGGATACTGCCTTTAAAGTCTATTTGTTAACATATAAAATCTAGTATGATCTAAAAGCAAATTCAAATACACTATAAATATGAATGTATGTGCAAATACCAAAAACAGTATTAGATAAATCTGATGTAAGAGAATTTGTTAAATGGGTTTTGGTTTAAACTAGGTGAACTCAACCTGAAGCAGCTGTTGCAAACAAGGCAAGAAATAAAATTTATTCAAGGTACTTGCTGACCCATTTGTTATTGGGGGGAAAAAAAAAAACCCACAAGCAAAAACAAAGCACTCAAAACATGTGTCTGAATATCAAGGGTTTGATTCCCTGCTGATTACTCTGCTTGATGCTGATACTGTTTTAAAGTCACAGGAACTACCATCCAATAAAATAAGTGTATTATAGTATTAACTCAAATATCTACAGCAATTATTTAAAATATTTTATAATTTTATGCAACTATTATGTTTACCACCCATTTCTGTCAGATTAATAGCCCCTAAGACTAGTAATTTCCTTTTCCACTGTTACTAAAATCATTGGATCTTAATCTAGTGAAACTTTTTCTCAACAATTCCTATGAGACTCTATACTAATAATGAGAGTTTCCAAGGATGACAGTTAAGTTTTGGTTTTAGCTGCTGGGAGAATTATATTCCAGCTATTGAACTTCCATCCAAATATGTTAAAAAAGCAAGTCCTTGACTAGACAAAACTATTGACTGATACATATGGATTATATAGTTAGACAAGTCAAAATAGAGCACTTGAGGTGATCATTTGCATTTTTCTGTTGAACCTTTCATTGCCGTTAGCAAACTTTCTCTGAAGACAATTTTCTTCACGACTGTAACAGAACACCAACTCTTTTTTTTTTAATAGAACTCTAAGTCTGATGGACTGTTACCTCTAACTGTTTCAAAGGTGTTAATTGTTCCTGTATCTTTGTCTCAAGTCACTCTTTTGTGAGGTCTTTGATTGCCAGTTGGAGTCCTGCACTGTATTTGTCACAGGATGCCTTGACACTTTGGTATGTCAGACTTCATAATGTCAAAGGGTTCTTAATTTGTTATCTATAGCAATGAAACTTACCTGCAAATTTGTTTTGGGGTTTTATTTAATACTCAGTCAGTGGTCCATTCTGCTTAGGTTCTCAGCCAACACAAATTACAGGAACATAGTCAATAATATCAAAAGCTGTCTAAAACATTACTTTTTGCAGTCCTTCTCAGTGAAATATGATATTTGTAACCCTTTTTATTTTTACTATATTTTTCTTGCTCAACTTGATCTCTGCACATGATATATGATTTTCAGGCTATGTTTTGTTGTCATTTTTCCACTAATTCTTGGTCCTCTGAAAAATTAGTACTGCTTGTTAATCTCCCAGTAGCGGGATCAATGTGGATAGTTTTTTAAACAGCAAAAGCAGTTACCATAGTAATTATACTTCTTCACAATGCCTGTGAATTCAGAAATACTGGCAGAACCAATTTTCTGAAGTTTTGGTTTTAGGATTTTAATTAGTACAAGAATCTGAATGGAGTGTAAGACTCTATAGAATGTGCAAATGATTCTTCCCCAGGTTGAAGGATAATGATCTTGAAGAGGTACAGTTCCTGTAGCAACTGAGCTATTTATACATGAACTATGTAATGCTAGCCCTCTAGTCAAAGGTTAATATCTATCCTGAGGTATACATACACACAACTCCTACTAAGTTCAATAAATCAAAGAGGAACATTTCTCTCAAATTATTTTTTATAGATAACCTCTTTGAGTAGGTCATCATAATCACCTTTTTCACATTTGAGGATCATTAACATTAAGTTCTAGGAAAATACACAGCACAGGAATAAAAAATCCTTGAAAAAAATCTGTGCCCTTGAACATTTCTGAAACTTTTTTTTTTTTTTACTGAGGGCAAGGAATATGAGGGGAAAAAAAAGTATACTTTAGAGGAGTAATTCAAACTATTCCAGTTGTGTCATCTTTTCTAAGCAAATCCTGGTGAATATGGAAATAGCTTTATGTTTCAGTAGTAGCAGTTTGGTCCTAGCAATGTACATATAATTATTCAATTAATTTAAAATATTTTCTTGTTTTGTAGAAGGAGACCCAGAATTATCAATTCCAAATACACAATAAGAAACAAAACCAAGAAGAGGTAATTACATATGTCCACCCTGGAAGTGAAAAGGATGATTTGATTATTGAAAAACTAAAGGCAACTGTGAATGAAATAGCAAGAAACAAGAATAAACTTGAAGAGGAAAATCTGAAGCTCCGTGAGGATCTAAAAATGTACCAAAACCAGTGCCAGGTAGTAGCAGTTTTTCATGGTGACTGTGGAATTAATGCTGGAAAATTAATTACTTAGGAGTAATCTTTAGAAAGTTTTATTGAGATGCCTAAATGGAAGATTTGTACATTAGGTGTATTCTTTGCAGGCACACACAATGATCTATGAACAGTATGATTCTTTTCTGATTAAATTAAAAATAGTTTTGATTTGTGGTAGTATATTTTATTCTTGTGTGTATATCTAGGCTTTCATAACTTTCCTATATCCATAGCATCTACAGGACTGTAGCCTAGTTCACTTGGTTCCTTGTATTCGAATGACTTCTGTGAAATCTCTTTTATATGATTTATAGCTTGTTGCGCACTGCGCCATGTAGCTAGTAAATAAGTATATAGAGAAGTCTACAGTATACTCTGTTATTTTTGAAAACAGCTTTTGCAGTCAATGAATTTTTAAGTTGTTCTCCATGTAAAGAACCATTGGTTTTTATCTTATCCCTAGTTCACTGTTTTTCAGCATAGCACTGATCTATGAAGTCAGCCATTTGTGCCTCTTCTTGTGCTCGTGGTATATGAGTTCTGACAAGAATGAGATAATACAAGATCTTTACAGCCTTTTTTATTAGCTGTGTTTGAAACAGATCGGGAATGAGATTCTCATTGCTATTTTTTTCTGGTAGTGTATGCCATTTATGCTTTTGCTTATTTATTTAAGCACTTCTATGTTTAGTAATAAATTGAATGGCCTCAAGTAACTTCAGCTCTTTCTGGAGAAAGATCTATTTCTCTTTATAGACAGCCTTGCAGAGTTATAACAGCATACGTAATAAACTTTACATGAATTAGTGTATATATGGCAGAGGTTAGTTTCAGGTGTTGTCAGAACTGCCAAGTCATGTCATTTGCGTATTAGTTCACTGAGTCTTTAGACTGTATTCAAGTTTTCAGTATGCAAGCAAAAGCCTCTGTTTTGGTGCCTGTTAAAAAGGCTACCATCAAAAGCAGTGGGACTAAAATACGGAGTGGAACAAACCATGGCAATTGGATCAAGTGGATAGATGCTGTAAGATGGAGAGAGTAGATATCATGTGCTGTAGCCTTTAAGAAAATCTTCAAGCAGGAGGAATTTTGGAATTGTGAAGAAAATACAAAAGCTGTAGGATGTAAATAACATTATCATCTAAAGGGCAGAAAGTTGCAGAATAACTATGGAATGCAGTTTTGGTTATTTACAATTAGTTAGAAAAGCAGCATTTGGAAATGGCTGTAGAAGATTAACACTGATGTAACATCAATGTATAGTGAAAATGGGTAGTTCAGAGGTAGTTGTTTGGGTTTTTTTAGGAATATCTGTATGAGAAAGGAGGAAGTGTAAGGGCTGCTGTCAGCCAGAAACAGTAAGCAGTAAGTGGAGGATGGAAATAGTTGAACGTGATACAGATAAAGGAGAAAGGAGTAGATGGGAATCTTGATGTGAAGAAGTCTGATGGCAATGAAAGCAAGATTTCTATTGTGCCTCATATGTCCTCTATGCCTATGATCATTTCATGGGTGTTTCTAAATGTTTCTCTCATACTATTAATTAGCAAGCGGTAAAGTGAAATGTATGGAAGACCAATTTGTTAGCTGTACAGAAAATACAAAGCTTAGAAGATCCAACTTGAGACTGCAGCCTATTTCTCCACCTCATGAATTATCTGTCAAACTTATCTGCAGCCATACATGAGAGGCAGCCCAAAAACACCACACAAGGAGCTCGGTTCTTGAGAAGTCTGCATTAAATCAGCTGCTAGACACTACTTTACATGCTAGGACATCATATAATTTTATTTAAAAGGTTGAACAGTGTATTGGGTTGGAATTGGGAAGGTTTGGGTAGTAGGGGTGGCTTCTATGAGAAGCTTCTAGAAGCTTTCCCTGTGTCTACAGAGTCAGAAGCAGCTGGCTGCAAGATGGACCTGCCAAGGCCATCAGTGACAAACACTTGGCAGTAGCATATTTAAGGAGGGGAGAAAAGAGCCCTGTGAAACTGCAGTTGGGAGCGAAGAGTGAGAATATGTGACAGAAACAGCGCTGCAGATCCCAAGGACAGTGCAGAAGGAGGGGCAGGAGGTGCTCCAGGTGCAGGAGCAGAGGTTCCCCTGCAGCCTGTGGTGCAGCCCATGGTGAGACAGCTCTGCCTCTGCAGCTCAGGGTGGCTCATGCTGGAGCAGGATCCACCTGCAGCCCCTGGTGGACTCCACGCCAGAGTAGATGGGTGTTCATAGGAGGCTGTGGCACCATGGGAAACGTGCTGGAGCAGGCTCCTGGCAGGACCTGTGACCCCATATAGAGAGGAGTCCACACAGGAGAGGGTCTTCTGGCAGGACTTGTGACCTCATGAGGGGCCCACCCTGGAACAGTCTGTTCCTGAAGAACTGCACCCTATGGAAGGGACCTAGACTGGAGCAGTTCTTGAAGAACTGCAGCCCCTGGGACAGACTCACACTGGAAAAGTTTGTGGAGGACTGTGTCCTGTGGGAGGGATCCCACATTGGAGTAGAGGAAGTGTGTGAAGAGCCCTTTCCAGAGGAGGAAGGAGCAGCAGAGGAAGTGTGTCATGAACTGACCATCCCCCATTCCTCATACCCCTGGACCACTGGTGGGGAGGAAGCAGGGCATTCAGGAGTGAAGTTGAGCCCAGGAAAAAGAGTGGGGCAGGGAAAGGTGTTCTAAGATTTAGTTTTTATTTCTTATTATCCTGCTCTGATTTGATGATCAATAAATTTCCCTGAGTTGAGTCTGTTCTACCTGTGGCAGTAATTGGTGAGTGATTTCTCCCTGCCCCTACCTTGACCTGTGAGCCTTTCTCTCATGTCTCTCCCCTGGTGGGACAGTGATAGAGTGACTGTGGTGGGCACCCGGTGTCCAGTGAGGGTCAACCCATCACAAACAGCAGTGAGTACAACAAGAGCTGATCAGGAAATTTTTGAGCTTTCATTTTGGTATCAAACACGGCAAGCTAGTTGAAGCAAAACTTTTCATAGAAGAAAAGAGAAGATTTGGTAAATTTTTCAATTTAAACAGACTCTTTATAAGTTAGATTTTATTTGCTATTTTCTAAACAAAACCTAAAAGTTTTCTGGTTCAAAATAGATTTTCATTTTGGTGTTTTAACCAGATGCAGTAAATATTTCCTAAAATAATAAGTGGTGCATATCTGTTTATTTTTTAAGTGATATGTGGAATTGTGAAACTCTTGACCTGAAGCTCTGTTTCAATTATTACTGCTGCTGCTGCTGTGGCTGCTGTTCTTCCTGCTGCTATTATAATTCAGAGAAGAAAATATAATGTATGTAAATATGTATGATGATGACAGTTTGCCACAGACAATAGGACTTCTGCCACACAACTGTGAAAAATTCATTTCCCTTATCCACCCCAGAATGAAATCAGAGGGGTAACTGTCTCCCAAATTCATATGATATAAAATGATTGTGGCTATTTCTTGAATGTTGAAGTCACGAAGATGATAATAGGCAAGTCTTGCAGACAATTTTAACAGTTCATTAAGCTTTATTTCAGTTGAATGTGCCCAGACTTGCAGTTCAATGTTTAAAAAGCTCTATTTGCCTTAATGTAACAAAGGATAAGATGAATGAATCCATATATGCAGCCCCTAAAAAAAAAAAAAAAAAAGTAATGTAAAAATACTTCGTATCTGCCTTCAGCAGCCCTTTCTGCCAGAGGAGAACCACAGGCTTCTTGGAAGGAAGGTCATTCTCATATGAGGCTCTAAGGGAAATGAACCTTTGAAGTTCTTGCTTACAGTGTTGTTTCTGGATTTCAGTTGTCATTTGAAACTTTAAAGACTTGATTTTTGCTTTTAAAGATGGAAAATGTATTAAAGTAAAATAAAGAAATCATGAAATACACTTTTAGTGCCATAGTTTTAAGCTAAAGGATCAACATACTTGGAAAAATCCTTTTTTGTTTGAATCCAGAACAAGCTTTAGGATGCTTGGTGACAAGAAATATATATTGTCTGGATAGTATTATTGCAAGAAGTTACTGTTACTTTTGTTATTCATTCTATCTTCAAGTTCTTATCTTTAGTGTATTTTCAGAATATTTTTGCAGAATTCTGATTTTTTTTTTAATTTATATTTTATGATGCTAAATGTAACGTGTCTTCAGGTTGTCCATCACAAAATCAGAAATTAAAAGTAAAGCAGAGATCTGATTTGTCAAGTTCCTAAGAAAAATCTCTTTGTGATTTTTTTTTTTAAATTTTGTGATGTTCATTTAAATAAGTAATTATGTAATTAATTAATTAAAATAAGTAATGGAACTAGTTTTGAAGATTTCTATAACATTGTACTTTTCAAATGTATAAATTTTGAAATGCTGTTAAGGAAGGAAAAAAAAAAGGAAGCTAGTTATGGCAATAATTTCTGCAAGTGCAACATGTTCTATGATGCAGAACCTGTTAAAACAAGCAAACTATGAATTTTAGATGCATTTAGTACAATAAAGAACTTCTGAGTGATGTTTCCTGTGATAGTTTCAGAAACAGATGCATTGGAACATTGCAAGAGCTAAAGAATATTTGGCATCTGATTTTTAGATGATATTTCTGAAGAAAGAAACTGACATGAAAGCAGTCTCTTTTTCAGAAATGAAAATCATATGTGTCCTTCCATACAAATTATGTAGGTATTGAACACGATGTGTTACAATATAGCATTTTAAACTGTCCAGTTTTATTTAGCTGTTTATGCATTTGCTTGTTTCTTTAGAACATGGAAGCAGACTTTTCAGAAATGAGAAATGAGCTGCAGTCACGGGATAGTCTCTGGAGAAGGATACAACTGGAATGTCAACAACTGCATATAGAATTATTGAAAATCAAAGAGTATAAAGATATGCAGGAAATTCAAATAAAGTACGTATGTTGAAGGCAGTATTTGAATTAACAAGTACATCTGAGCTAATAACTTTTTTCTTACATTTGATTTACATTAACTGCTTGAAAAGAGACTCTGGATTCAAATATCAGATTCTAAACAATTTCAGACTGAACATTTTCATTGACAGTTATATAAGACAAGATTTCAGGCAATGGATGCAGGCTCTGTTAAAATGATGCCTACATATTTACAAATCAATGCATTTCATATATTTCTACCTATATGTTTACAGTCTTTAATTTTCTCAGCATTGAAACACCTTGGAAATAGCGCAATTAAGATTCTTCCTAACCTCCTCTGAGTAAAATGTTTGTGGTTTTATGGTTTATCTAATCTACTGTAGCTTTTTAAGATTATGTGAAATACCAAGCTACAAGAGTTTTCAGGATAATTTCTGTATATACTTCCAGTGTCCTGAATCCTTACACCTGTCCCACCTGGTTTAGGCAAAGTGTTGGTTGTGGTTTGTTTTTTTTCAACAGCAAGCAGGTCTTCCACAGTATTACACTGTGGAGAGGATGCCATAAGATAAAGAATATTGAATGTTCTGCTTGTTTCATGTTGTGTTTATTTCTTATTTAAAGGCATCAGTCATCTCCTGTTCAACTTACTGGGCAACTTGAAAATAAAAACACTGAGTTGTTACTATTTGCAGAAAGTCAAGAATGCCAGCAAGAAGAGCTAAACAAGGTATTTCCAGATCTTAACTGCGATATAGGACTTTTAGAAGAGAAGAGAATACTGACCTAGGGTATGTGCATATGCAGAAAAGAGCAAGAAAATACATTGTGAGTTTAGAAGGGCATGAAGGTTTCTTATATGAAAAAGATTTCATATATGGTTGCATTTCTAGAGATAGTTCTGTAACTGTAAAATGGAAGTTCTGATTCTGTGTAGTAAGTACCTATATCATTGAAATAATGGAAGCCAGCATGTCTAAGCATTAGTGATTCAGTTAATGCCATTCAACTAATAAAGCCTTCAAGGCTGTAAGTAACTAATAGCCTGTAGGAGGTAAGTTGTAGTTTCTAGGTGGTCTCAGTGGTAGGAAATGCAGCACATCACCTGATACTAATCACTTGGGCAGGTACCCACACAAGGCTAAGCTTAATCAAGTACTGCTACACAGTCAGGGCAGGGCTCTCTAGTTTGAACTGTGCATCACATTGCATTGAACATTTTGGAAGTGCTGTGAGCAAGCAGCAGTGGCATGGCACTGTGGAATGGCATATGCTTAAGCAGGCTGAAATACTTTGGAAGTAGAGGATGCTCAAAACTCATCTAACAGGCATGTTGTGGTTTTGCTGAGTAGCAATGTAAACAAGAATCGCAGAATCGCAAAATTATTGGGACTGAAAGGGAGCTCTGGAGATCATCTAGTCCAACCCCCCTGAAAAAGCAGGGTCACCTACAGTGGGTTACAGAGGAATGCATCCAGGTATGTTTTGAATGTCTTTGGACACAGCTGAGTTGGATGCAGCAGTTTTGGCCTGGCAGTCATGATCTCGCTCTTAGAGTTTTTGCATCTACATCTGTATGTTTGTCATTCTAGTGTTTCTGTGTAGTTTGCATAGAGAAAAATTAAATGCCATCTGTTACTCATTGCATAGTACTGCAAAGAATTGTTAAAATGGGTTCAAGGGTTGTTATGCTGGGTTTTGTAGTTCTGTTTCTTAGGAAAAAGAATCCATCAGCACTAAATTGGTGATTATAGTAGGAAGATTATGAAAACAATCTTTGTGTTGATACTTTGAAGAACTCTACACAGGAGATGGTGCAGAAGGTTTAACATTAAATTTTCTATGTTATGGCAGAAAAAATTCTCATAAAGTAATTTACCATATATACTCTTTCTTTCTAACCTAGTTTCTTATTAAAGTGTCTCTAGATAAATTTATTTATATTGCTTCTAAGTTAATTTAGGCTTCATTAAACTTATTTTAAACCTAAATTAACTTAGGAGCAATACAAATAGTACTTAAGCTTATTGAATGGATATTTTCTTGGATATTCTTTACCACAAATTCCAATACTTTACTTCTATTGCTTTCTTTTAAAATGTTAATTGAAATGTGTTGCATTTTGTTAATTTCTAATACTAAATAAAAAGAAGTGTTAAAAAATATATAAAAATAAATAAAGCTCTGTGCACTGACTCATGAAGACATTGTATTTTATAATCTCAAAATCTCTGATTCAGTTAGAAGAGTTGGTGTCTTGGAAGCAACAACAAAAAAAAGTCACTGATAAGTAGCAAGTGATGCAATCATACTTACTGCGCAACATTTTTTCTTTTTGAAATGTATTTGCTACAGATAAGAAACCACGTTTATCGAGAGGAGCAGTCCCATCGCTCTGAGCAGGAAAGAATGAAGACAGAAATCTCTGACCTGACAGAGGAGCTTCATCAGAAGGAGATCACTATAGCAACTATCATGGAGAAAGCTACTCTTCTGGAAAGACAGTTAAAAATGGAGTTAGAGACAAAAGACAAATTGTTAGCAAAACAACAGGTATGCAAGCAGGCAAAACCAGCCTACATCATTTTACTCCTCACTATTGATAATGACATTCATTATTGGTGAAAAAAAGACATTACATTTCTTGCTGTAGTTTTCATCAGCAGTGCTGTAATATCTGTGAAGTATTACTAAAGCAGCAAAATTGACATGGGAACAAGAAAGCGCCAGTAAATGTCAACTGTTCATCTAAATTGCAATTCATTCTTTCTATCAAATCTAGTTACCATTTAGTGACATGCAAAAGATCTTGAAAACTTCCAATTTGTGGTTATTATATGAGCTTTATCACTAGACATGTTTATTTCATGATCTAGAGTGTTTGTAACTTTTCAATGTTTTATATAAAGGCTTATGAAGAATATTACAAATCTGCGTAGAAAATTCTAGTAATTTTAGAGCTGGAAACTGTAAGATACCGGTGGTTTAATGGCAAATTTCAGTTTCAAAAGCAAATGTTATCTTAATTTTTTAATTTGTAAACCAAAAGAACCTTCATATTTAGAGCTTGGTGGCTGTCTGAGTTTTCTGAGAGGGTCTCTACATACTGAAAATTGTGATTAATGTAATAGTTTACTTTTCACAATAGGAAAATTAAGAGTTTGAGGAAGATGAGAGCGGTCTCCTACAATGCAGTGCTCCTTGTGAGGTCACATTCTTGATTATATCACTGAAAGAGTAGATATTGTTTCTAGGCGTCATGACTTGAATTTCATCCAGTTTCTGTGGCCTGTAAAATCTGTCCCTCTCTGTATCTCATAACTGCATGTCAATGTCCTTGTTTTCCTAAGTCGTTCTTCTTTCAAAAGGGAAAAAAAATCAGAGGCATTCCACTTGTAAATATTTTATAGATAGTTTAATGCTTCTTCCCTCTTTTATTATTGCTATATTTAAAAATATTATTGTCTGTTTTGTAATTTTTATGTACATTTTGTAAAATTAAATTTAAATATATCTATACTCAGTGTTACTCAGATTAGCAGTAATATTCTTGTATTTAACTAAGAACTTAATCTCTTCCTAGTTATTGGAACTCCAATACCAAGTTGTCAAATCTGAAAACACACATCTGAAAGAGATGGTGGAAAACCAGGAGTGTGAAAGTTGCATGGTAATTTTTCTTGATCTATGAAGCAGAGCACTTACCTTTATTTTTTGTAAATATAGACTGAGACCATGACAGATTAAGAGATTTATGACTTGCATAAAAAAAAATAAATTAAGGTGTGCAACATAATCAGAACCAAGTGGTATTCACACACAGCCTGAAGGTGGGTATAGCTAGGAGTAATTTTTGCCTTAAGTGTATTAAACTAGAAAAGAACTAAATTTTTCAGTAACTGTCTAGACACTAAATAGTTTCTTGGAGCCTGTTTTTTTGTAAGTGGCGTCAGTTATTTAAGTTTAAACAGTCATCCTCACAGGCACAAAAATATGTCCCTTTTTAATATTTTACACCTTGGTTCATATGTTATTTAAGTAACAGTGTAAAAAACTGACACGTTCTGTTCCCATCCAGCTTGTTTTCAGAGTTTAGTATTTGTTTCTATCCAAACAAGGGATGTTTAATATTTAGTTCATAAAAACTGTGCCATAAGAATTTTAGTTTATAAAGATACATGCTGCCTCCCTCAAAAACTTCAAAATGTCCCCTGCTTACAGAACATCTGCAGTTACTGTATCTATCACTAAAAAAAACCCCAAAACACTGCAATGTTGTTTGTAATAGTGATGTAAATACATTGGGGGGGAGGGATTTGTAGCCTGTTATTTGACTTACTGTGTCTGACAAATGCATGAAAGAATGTCACATATCCACACCCTTAAAATAGCATATATGTCTTTCAGTGATATCTTACCTATACATACTTATACACTACTATGGATATACGTATGTGTACGTAAAATAGATTATTGTGGAAACATAGATGGATGTGTGTATGCACGTCTAGCTCTTCTTTACGGTGGTACTCTTCTTGAAGATTGAGAAGAGCTGTCCGAAAAGAGTCATTGGAGACATCGTGTTTGTTATATTTTAGCAGTAAAATCCAGTTTCTACGTATACCAAAGTCAATACACATTTCAATTGATTTGTGGACTTAGTAATACTTCCCTACTTTACTAATGTATTGTGAGGATCTAAACATTTAAGTTTGTGAGGTATTTGATATTCAGATTTCAGGAATTGGTGAGATTTTAATGGATGTGTTTGTGCTGTACAGAGGAGCATTACACAGACATCTTAGACTAGTGCCAGCCTAAGTCAGTCAGGATGGTGTAATGCATCATCAGGCAGGGTTACTTTCAGGGTTTAGGTTGCAAAAGCAATGTAACTGTGCCAGCTCAGTTTTGGGGTTCACGCCATTGTAACTTTACTGCTGATTCTAGAGCTGTTAATGGTAGGATGACTTAGCACTCTCCTTCCTCTCTTCTGCCACTCCTCCCACTTGCAAGACATAGTTGACCCCCTGCACTCCCATCATTGCACAAAACATTACCATTTTTTATACTTTCTAGCCTTTCCATTCAAGCATGGCTCATAAGTTTCCCTAAAACCTAGCCAAGCAAGGCAAGGTTCACAGGCAGAGATGTGGCAGTGGCATCAGACCAGTTAGTGCAAAGAACAGACAAGGTTTCAGGTGCAGGAGCACAGCTGTGATTGCAGTATACTTAAAACCTGTAATGACTAAAAACTCATGAATAACTGGGTTCCAAGACAGCAATGTAAATATAGAAATATATGAAAGTACAACCTAAAATGCAAGGGCTTTTTGTCTTTTGTGTGTAATCTGATAAACCTTTTGAGAATTTCCTGTTGATGACAGTATACTGTTATGGCAAACATATTACATACACAATGCAATGCAGCCCTCTGCAGAGAGGTAGTTCCAAAATAGCTAGCTCAGGTGTGCAGCACAGGCTTCATGGAACAAGTGATAGTAGAAAAAAAGAACAGAGTATCCTGGCTAGACATTTTCCAGAGCTAATCTCCATTGTCCCCCCTTCATATCCTAGTGCATGGGCTCTAGCCCCTGGTCACAGTGCGTGTGTGTGGCTTGCACTTCCAGTAATTTGACTTGTATGCCACATGGGCTGACCCAGCCAGAAGCAGGGTTTAGTAACACAGAGAGAGCACTCTGCTAATGTGACTTTACTGCCTCTGAAACTGAAGGTGACTATCTCAACACAGATGTTAAATTGTGCCTGTACACATACCCTCTATCTAGTATAGTAAAGAACTTCTATAATTTTTCTTGTTATTTTTGGAGGAATTGTTACTGGAGGGAGCAATACAGTCTGCAGCAATAGCTGTTATGGTTGCTTTTACGTCATCAGTTTTACAAAGCAAGCAATGAATTTACAACAATAATATTTTGAGTGCATGTTTGTTGAGAAATTTTAATTTGTTTTATTGTGTTATAGAGGCTGTTATTCCTTCTTTTCCATTTATCTACAGTGTTGGGGTTTTTTTGCTGGAGGCAATTATCTTGGTTTACTCTAAATGTTGTATGATTATATATGGTAGCTAGGTCTTTCTTTAGCATAGAGCATTGTTTTGTGTTTGCTTGTTAAAAATACACCCATTTATTGTGGAAAAAAATAGCTACTTAATGATGGTTTTATCTCTTTTCACAGAATATAGATTTATGTAATAAAGAACATGGAAATTTCACAGCTTCCGTTCACAAAATGAAACATGAGAATTTAAGACTACAAAATAATGTTGCTAAACTACAAAATGACACAGAAATATCGATACTGGGTTGCATGGATACATATGGAAAAACACAGCACAATTACCAAACCTATTCAAAGGTGCAAGAAAAGGAAGAGAGGTAATATTTATATACATACACCAAACTTCTGTGTGTGTTTGGGAAGCATCTAACTGGGTCAAACTTAAGGTTTTTTTTCTGTTTCTGTTCATTCAGAACTCTCAACAATATAAATACTGGACCTAGATAGCATATTTGTAAGCAGTTCCTACATTTTTCTGGGTGGCTAATGGAATCTGGCAATAAGTAAAGTCCCAGAAATGTTTGATCCCTATTTTAATATTTAGCACATGAAACAACTTCAAAAACTTTTTATATGCTGCTCAAGTTATTCTAAGTTCTGTGTTTTGCAAAGCAAGACAGACTGTAATTTTATTGCCAAATAAAAACAAAACAAGGAAAGTATATAAAACCAACATCAGAGGTAAACTGCTCCATGGGAGGTTATCTTAATAAGCAGTTTGAACTACAATCCCTTCTGAAAGGGTTTATGTTCCTACAGCTTAATTTGTTGCAAGTTTCATCAAATGTATTTTAATGCCTTGTCTAGTTCAGGTGTTCTTGGGCGACCCAATTTTTAAAAGAAACGTAATTTCAGATGCCCTGAGTAAGTCATTACTACAATAAACTTCTTGTTAGGGAAAAATAATGAGACTTAAGAATACTGAGACTCATACAAAACATTACAGTGATGACTTTCTTCTTATTTCTCTGTATTCAGTGAGGCCCTGAATTACCTTCATGGCATTGCAGTAAAAAAAGTAATAAAGAACTTACATGACAGCACTAATGTAAAATAATTCTGTGAATCAAAGTTGAAATAGTTGGAGCCAAAATTTTACATTTTAAGATTTCAAACTTATACGTCTAGTTTTTGGCAAAATTTAAAGTGATTTTTTTCTGCAAAATAGAGGGACATCCCAATATATGTAGCAACATTTTTGCCTAAAATTCCCTTTTAGGGAATGTTGTTTTGTGTTGGAGGTAGTTTCGTGTTTAGGTAAATAAATGGAGATATATATGCATATACATAATGTGCATATATATATATATATATACACAGAAGTGGCAGTTCTGGCTGTTTTCTTATGAAGTTTCACATTATGTTGAAGATACAGATTATTCTACACCTATAGATCTCATAACTTCACCCATATTGCTCATGCTTCCACTCCCCTCAAGTGAGAAAAAGTAGAGCTTTTCCCATTTTCTCAGAATTTACACTTGCTGTACATAAGGGACTGTGAAATTCCATTTATGAGAATGTGCATGTGTTAGACAATAAAACTACACATGTAATTTGCAAGATTTTGATTTCATAGCCATTGAAGACCAGTGTTAAACCAAAACTGGGAGAGTTAACCTTTATCACAACAAAAATCTCAGCCACACTACTGAACACAATATAAATTATGATTAATATGATGAAACAGATATATTGAGCCTGGATTTCAGGATCTAAACCACACACTTGAATTCCTAGATAAAAAGCTATTAAGATAAATAAATACATAGACAGAATTCAAAAAATGTGCAAATATCACGTGTACTGTATATGCACATCAGCCAGCCAGTCTTTCAGATTGGGCCCTCTCTATACTATCAGTTCTCTGTTTCCCAGACAGGGAACTGTCTCAAGATTTTCCCAGGAAACTAAAATTAAATTTTCAATCATCAAATGTCTGCAGATAAACCAGGGAATTGATGTTGGTTCAGTTAAAATCTGGGGTATGTTTATTTTATTGTGAGCATAAACCCTGTTATTTCTGGTTTAATTTGCACTTCTGTTTCCATGGTAATTATGGCACTGGAGAAAGGGCACGAAACCTTTTTTTACATAGTAAAAAAATAGAAAGCATGGTGTTTGTGCAAGGGAGGGGTATCTATATATATTCTACAATATTTTTCAGTCATGTCTCTAAATCAGTACTGGAATCCTGGGTATGGTCACCATCATGACTTAGAAAGGGAACCTCTAGAGAAAACACAGGAAACTACAGGAAGTTATGTTGGCAATTTAAAAAGCAGTACAATTTCTTCTTTCTTTCAGCATACAGTGAATTTCTAAACGTTGCAAAGTAATATATGCTAAAGTAAGATTTGCTAAAAAGGACTGTGCCCACATTCTACCTATAACCACCTCAATGAAATACTGTTTTCTTATATGATAATTCCCTTACTTCTAATTGTCATTTACATAAGCTTTACCACCTTCAAGATTTCAGTCCTTTGTTTAGACTTGGCCAAATACAGTGGATTTAAATTTTGGCATGGTTGAAGAGGGCCTTCTCTGATGAAGCTAGTGTGGTCAGTTTGTTTCTTCCAAAATTAAAACATGCATGTGAGTTCCCAAATGACAAACTATCTGTTTACAGGTAAAGTACGCATAAAATACATAATGGGCCAAACCAGAGTGCACTTTCATAGTGTGGCAGAAGTAAAGGGTAAAGGCTAGAACTGAATGCCTGCTAAGGTAACTGGGGATCACTCAAAGGATGTGTGTTGACAGTGAATTATCTGTGCTGAGGAGGCTTTCACCAATCTTTGGTGGTCACACACTCTTAGTAACACTCACTACTCTTTCAGTTATTGCAATAGATAAAGTGGAAGCAGTAGAAACAGTCTGTTCAGGAAAATACTTTTTTTTCCATTTTTAAAGTCAAGCTAGCAGTTATACTTTCAAGGTGAAAGCAACAACACAAATTCTTGAAGACATTCTGGTCATTAAAGATATGTTGTTTTCTTTTTCAAGACGAGTTATGTCAACCTGCACAAGCTGTGTAAGGAATTTGTTTTGCATCACTGAAGTCATTCACCACAGAGGGGCCAGGCTGATTTTATATATTAATCTGGAAAAGTTGATCCTGTCTATATAAATTCCCGTTGCGGGGACATCATTCTTTCACTTCTTGTCCCATATGTCACGATGTCAACAATGATTTTTTCTTTTTTTTTGAAGTCTGTGTACATACCCTATGAAGTAATCCCACTGAAAGCATAAATTACTCAACTGCAGTTATAGTGTATTTGCACTAATATTAAGAAATGGACAGTTTTCTACAAATTTGCAGATATTTGTCTACCTTTACATTTATATTCAAAGTAGGTCTCTGTTCTTCGACATTATTTTGCACAGAACTGGTCGAAATTTAAGCCTCAACTGTGAAAACTGTCCAAAGTAAAGGCATAGTATCCATATCAAAGCACTGCAATGGGGGAGTCATGTTTTTCAAAAATATCAAGCAGCTCCAGAATGGATTACAGAAGGAAGCAGAGTTCCTTTTAAAAAATCTGTCCTTTTTTCCTGGGGGGGGTGGAGGGGCGAGGAAGTTTTTAATATCTAAAAACTACCGTAACTGTAGGCACTGAAGTCTGAAAATTCTGGTCTCAGTGAGGAAAGCTATAAGACAACACTAATAATTGTTATTAAATATATGGAGAAGAAGTTCTGAGGGGGAAAAAAAAAAACAAAGATCACATAGACTTTACTGTAGGTTTAGAGAGAAAATTACTTTCAAAAAGGTCAGAACAGAAGATGAAAAAAAAAATCTGTGATTTTATTATTCACACCATCTATCTTCAATTGTGGCAGGTTTTTTTCACTGTGCCCTTCGTCCAAACAATATATGGAATGGACTTTAAAATAGGGAGATAAAAAAAAAGGCAAAAATATATTCTTCTGTGTCCAAAGACCAGAGTGTATTTATTAAAGAGAACATGAAAGAAAGGAGAAAACTCTGCCTCGATAATGGTAAACATTTTAGGTGATTTAGAAAACTGGAAGGTTTGGTGAATAGTCTCAGAGAGTTTTAAGTTAGAATGTGTAATAATATTATAGCAATAATAAAATTATAGTAATATTAATAATTTATCATGCTTATAATTTGCTTTCCCATTGCATTCAGACTATCTTAATCACAGCTTCTTTTATAATCAGATAAAACAAATATGTTCTTCATTAGTTCTCTGAGTTGTTCTACACAGTCTATTTATTGAATAATCCATTTCATGCTTCAAGGCTGTCACGGTTTAACCTAGCAGGCAGGTAAACACCACACAGTTGCTTGCTCACTCCCTCACCACCAAGGAAAGAACTGGGACAAAAAAAATAAAATTCGTGTGTTGAGATGCAGTTTAATAAGACCGAAAAGGAAGGGATAATAATAATGATATAAGAATTAGAATATACAAAACAAGTGATGCATGGTACAATTGCTCATCACCCGCCAACTGATGCCTAGCCAACTTTCACCAAGGTTTTCATTTCTGATCATGATGCCATATGGTCTGCGGTATCTCTTGGATCAGTTGGGATCAGCTGTCCTGGCTGTGTCCCCTCCCAGCATCTTGAGCAACCCCTGCCCACCTGCTGGTGGGGTGGGATGAGGAGCAGAAAGCTGTAAGCACTTCTCAGCAGTAAGTAAAACATCCCTGCATTGCCAATACTGTTTCCAGGACAAATACAAAACACAGCCCCATACCATTTACTGTGAAGGTATCCCAACCAAAACCAGCACAAAGGCTTATATGCAAACAGATCCATTATGGCTGCACAGCCATCCTCTCCCAATACCAAATATTTAAATTAAGATTAGAAAATGATGGTGTGATCCTTCTCCAAAACACAGTCTTGACCCTGCACATGGCAAATTCTTCTTTTTATTTAAAAAGGGAAAAAAACAGTACTAAGCAGCACTGCATACTCTTGAATATTTATAATAATTATATTTTAGTGGCAGAGAGCATGCTCTTTAAAAGCTTTTATAGCTGCATTAAAGGGTTTTAGGATATTTGCAATGATAGAATCTGTTCAAACAGCTATCATGTTTTAGTGGTTACCTCCCAAGATTAAAATTTCATCATAAGCACAAACTTCAGTACAATGGAAATTTTTGCCTCAGTCGGAAATATTGTCATAGAAATTGAATAACATCTGAAATAATTATTTTTGTGTTTTGGTATTTAATACAAGGAATGATGCAACTGAAAATTAATGCAATTCAACAGACATCTGGGCAAGCTAGCCTCAAAATGTTCTGCTTTTATCAATACAGTATCAGAATTGTTCAGTTAACTGTCAGGAAAAGATGTTTTGAATGGGAATAAAATAGCTTTCTTTTTTTTTTCTAAATTGCTGTTAACAGTAATAGTTTTCCCTATACAGAATTACAAATTAGGACAAATACATACATTGACATCAATTCTCACCAATCTTAAGTGGGATACAAGAATTACAGAACATCATTATAACTTAAAAATTCTTTCTTAAACTTGAAGATTTCGCTTACTACTACACAAGCGTGCTCTTGTACAAATTTTTAGAAAGTGCATTTTAAAAATCTATAATTTTTTATATTAATCTTCAAAGTGTTCTGTGCTGGTTTAGATTTTAAACCAGTAGGAGAAATGAATCCAACTCAGAATGGGATTGCAAGTCAGAATAACAATTTATTAAAAGATCACAAAAAACACACTGAAACAGAAAAGAAAATTTGTTTGTGCCACGAAGAAAACACCAGATGTACAGCCCTACACAGTGGGGCACAAGCAGAGTGGAGCTCACCAACTCTGTGCTGAGCACCACGTGGCCCCCTCTGAGTTCAAAGTAAAAAGAAAACGAAGTACCTGCTGGTGAAAGTGATGGTTGCAATCTGGTGGCAGTCGCAGTCTGGTCGCAGCTCTGGTCCTTTCTGGATCTAAAAACGGATCCCAGACCCAGAGCCACAGCTTATATGCACTTAGGCTCCGCCCCACCCCTCCCCCAGGGCAGAGACTTAATGGATGATTTACTCTATGAGCTGAACAATGGCATATTTTTGGCACCCCTGATGGCCCATTAACAGACATGACCCCTCAGGTGGGTGTGGAGGCAGAAGAATTTCCTTATCTCACAGAAGTTCCAAAACACCCAGCCTGCAGCCTGAGGGGTGTAGCGTGCCTTAGGCAATAGCTGCTAATGTGCCATTGTGAGCAGTTCATGGGAAAAAAATGGCATGGAGGCTTTAGAATACACCCCCACACAGTGACAAAACTGATCCTGGCTACTAAAACCAGGACATGTTGTCATTCAATCAGTGGCAAAATTAACACTGCAGTAAAAATGCAGGATCAAAGATTCTTGTACTATTTTTTATTTATTCTAAATTCTAGATAACAGAATATACTTGTTTAAGGTAATATTAGATCAAAATTGACCAATTATTCAACCCTAATAACAGTTTTTGTCCCTCATTCACAGTTTCATATTTAATTTCCTCTATTTGTGCAGCTAAATTGACTCTAGCTAGCTCCTATCACACTATAAGCTAGGACATGACTGAAGAATGCTTACATAGCTTCTCCCACTGAAAAGCTAAAGGAGGGACAATGGATGGGTAGCAAACAGAGTATTGGCATCTTCAACACCTGAAGTGACTTTGTGTTTTAGCTCTTGTCCTACCACAGTTACACCAACCAAAGCAAGGTTCCTCAGCTTAGGCTCCAGTGAAAGGGTTTATGTTAGGGTTATTTAAGTCACAGCTGAAGCAGATAGAGAATGCACACAGACATTTACAGTGACTTGGGTGGAACATTGCTAAACTGCTCCAACTTGGAAATGCCTGCAACTTCATGCATGAAGCAGTTGGAACAGCTAAGTAAACAAACCTGTGGAAACAAAAAAACTTTGGCTTTGCTGTGATAGCTTAATAGTTTTAAGTGGTTTTCACACTTTGACTTTTTTTTCTTTTAGATCTTTCCAAAATAAAAATGCATGGGAAATGGAACATCAACCGACTGCTATGCTTACCACCAGTGGACACTACAGAAACTGTAGTCCAGCTTTATACAGCCAAAGCAGTATCACTGGGTCAAAAAGTGACAGCATTTTATCTTCTTACCAACTTCACAGAGGTCATGAGAGAAAAATAATTTATAAATCTTCATCACCACCAGTGTGGTATCCTCTGGGCTTTGGTGAGCCATGTCCTGAAATGGGCACAACAAACAGCTTACTGAGCCCTGCTTACAATGCTGAAGAAATCAAATTATCAGAAGTCAAATCATCAGTAAGTATATGTTTTCCTGTAACATGTACATTCTCACAAATCTATCTGTGGACCAAGTGCAGCCTTGGAGGAGCCAAAAATTAGATCACCTTTGCTGTCATTATTATTTATACAGTGCCAACCCAGCAAAAATGGAAATTCCTTACCCAAAGAGAAATGTAGTTTTTCTGGATATTAAGCATCCCCTACTGAGCCATACCTCTGTTCTAATAATGATGGTGATAATTATCTGCCATTATGTGACTGTGAGAAAGATTTCTACATTTTAACTTATTGGCTTCTATATTGGGGCACTTTGTATCACACTGCCTCTCTAAGAGCACTCTGCTTTAAGTGTGTTTTCATAATACCTGCAAAGTTATTGCCTTAAGTGCTGTTAGACAAATCAAGTTTCTGCAGCATTTGATGGATGAAATCAGAGGAATTGCAGCAACTATTTTCTGTACGTTAGCTATTTTATCTGAAAAGGAACAGAAATTATAACTGGTGTAATTCTCATTTTTCTTGAAGGAGAAATAGCCCAGCATTCTTTGTTTTGGTCTTTATAGGCTGGAGATTACCAACCTCCATGACAAGTGGGACAAATCCCACTTTGCCTAGGACAACTTAAGTTTCCATAATTCTTTGACTTTAGATCTCTCTTCAGATTTGAGCTTTATTCTCTTCCTTAGGCCCCGAACTATAGGAGACTATTGTTTTACACTTGAAAACTTAGCACTTTCTTTCCTGATCTGAAATCATGGAACTATACTATAATTAGGTAGTGGAACTAGCAAGGTAAGGAATGAGTGGTCCCCATCCCTCTGTCCAGATGTGATGCATGGATCTTTTTAACCAAGAGATCCTCAGCTGCAGGAAAAAACCTGTAGAAGGAGGAAGACTTCAGTATTTACTAGGGGGAACTTATAGGCAATTTTCTTGTGATTTGTCACCTTAAATCAGAGCAAAGAGGCGTCATGACAGCAACAATCATCTTCAAGCAGTCTGTGGTTGTTATACCCTGGTTCGGCTGTCCACTTCAGAAACAAGTGCACACTCCCCTTTCCTATCAGAAACAGGGCTGCTGGAAGACTATTACCATATTCCAGAATCTCACTGTTGCTAGGAAGCACCATAATGATGGCTTGCCTGGGGAGCAGGGATTGCAGTGCAGCCCTTCAGTGACTATGGTCCCATCGACTGTGTCCCAGTAGCCTGAGAACAGTGAGGACCACGTAATCCTGGGTGTTTGACCTCACTTCCGTTTTTATATTCTTATGTTTCATAAGCATTTTAAGTAAATAGCTTTTGGTTTCTAATAGTTTGAGAGTTTTCCTCTTTAAAGGCAAGTTTTGACTTTTTCAGAAGAGTCTGATAAATACCTGTTCTTCTCTCTTCTGTCAGAATTGTCAGAGACCTGAGACCTCAAAGCTTCTGTTTCCAGCTAGCCTGGGGAAATGGGCATTCTGAGACAGTTTTGCAGTGAAATTATTTCCCAGCAGGACAGGGTCAATACCAAGATGGTTGACTAGATTATAGGGAAAACACTTTCCAGCTGGTGTGTGGGCCAAGTACATCACAAAACAAGCAAGGGATATTTCCCATACAGAGACTAAGTCCAAAGCAGTGGCACTGAAGTAGCTACAGGTTCAGACCACTGAAATGAAATCATCATTCAGGCTGACATTGGATACCACAGCTTTAATGCCAAACATTGAACAGTCTTTTACTCAAGTTCTATGTTCAAATTGAAAGCTGTTGCACTGAGGAGAAAAAGATACAGTATGTTGCAAACCAGAGTTCTTTGACAGACTTCTCTGGACTTGTGTGGGACAGGACACAGGGACAGGACCGAGTGAAATATACAGTATGTCCAAAACTTCTGAAAATATTATAAGGCACTATTTTTCTGAAGAATATTTGTAGCACAAATTGAAAACACTGGATTTCCAGATGATGTTCTGATACATACCAAGATTACTCTTGAGGTGTTGAGGGATGAGAGAAAATAGTTTCTTGGGCTCTAGACAAAGACATCTCTGATAAAGAATTTTCAGACAAAGATTAGCAAATGTTCTGCTGAAACCTCTGCCCTTTCATATACTTACGTCAAGGTTATATGTGGAGAGTCATTCTTACAATAGAATAAACTAGGAAGCTTAGCTGGGTTTCACTGAAAATTCCCATAAACCCAAAAATTTTTGTTTCAGGGCTTTCCAAATGTAGGGAAATACTTTTTCTTTTAACAGGACTTTGAGCTGTGCTCTCTTTCTGAAATGATCAACTTCAGAAAATGATTGCCTCATCTTTTAGTCACAAATACCTTCTCATGTTTCTCTTCAGATGATGGACAGATGTTGTTTGTTCTTGACTTCAAGGCTCGGAAATACAAGAAAGACTTAAGATGGAGCAATGAAAATTTAAATTAGGCATTAGGTAACTTTCTAGCATTGGTATGGGAACTTGCTTAATAAATAGATTGCAGTGGAAATTTGTGGAAATTCTACTGATGGACATTATTAGGAATTACTCTGACAGTCTTGATCCTACCTTGAGGCATGCTGTAGTCCATACCTCTCACTCTAACGTATTACTTTTACCTGGCTGATTAGGTAACTTAGGCCCTCTAAAAGTGTTCCTATGTCACTCAGCAATTTCCTAGGCATCTTAGATTTGATTTTCATATATGAGCAGAAGCATGTTTAAGTCAGGCATCTGTACCTGCTGCCTAAGAGGTACTGCACGGTAGGGTTAGAGGCAACTACTCCCAAATGCTTCCAGATTTAGTCACAGTGAGATTAAAATTAGCCAGACCAATCTCTTCCCAGTATTACAAAATTTTTCCTGGAAAGCAGAAGCAGCTAAACATGAGAATACTCTAACATTGAGGTTTGACCACTCATGATTTGAACACTAAATGTTAAAATATCCCAAGTGTTAAAACTTTTTTGCTGCCCTGCTGATGCTGCATCCAAGAATGCTGGAACAGCTCATTGGGCAAGTAAGAGATTAACTCTAGGCAAATTAATTAACCAGTCTTTGAGACAGAACATCCCTACCTGAAGGGCTTCTCCCTAGCAATCCAGAGTTAATTCATAACCACTTTGGGTAGTTCTTATTTAAGGAGAAGACACATTTAGTACATATTTCATATGTAGAAATATGCATCTCTATCCGGTGCACTCTATTTCCAACAAATGATGAGGCAAAGAGGTGATTCACATTACTGGTAAACATCAAAGAAATATAAGATCAGCTGGCACTGTAGAACTGAAAAAGTAGAGTCCTTCTTGCCTAATTACCCAGACAAGTTAGATGGAAGACTTACAATGGATCCATTTCTATACAGATCCAGTTTGAAAACCAGAAAACATAAAAGAAGCAATATCTGAGGATAAGAAATTCAAAACTAGGGACCATGAATCTCATCTGAAACACGGATGAAAGCGGCTTCTTTATGTTTTTTCTTCAAAAACTTGCCAAAGACAATTAAGAACATAATGAAAGAACAGACCTGAGGTTTGGGAAGCAAAGCATAATTGATAACAAGGAATGCTGATTTTTAGACTTGCTTAGGTAAAACCTTCACTCAAAATGCATTAGAAACCTAACTAAAGTCATAGTCTGTGACGTCTGACCCTTGGTGGGGAGCCATGACCTGCTTATTCTAAGGGATAAACATTCTTCTCTTAACTCAGAGAATTCAGAAATGTCTCATTTGCAGTTTACAGTGTATTTCAAGAAGAAACACATCAAAGTAAGTACCAGTTGATGCAAAGGACATCAGCAGTTTTGGAAGGTAGCTTGATCATGAGGCCAGTCTGTTTCCATTGACTAATCAGTAATTGTAAGCATTGTTATAATGAATCTCTGAGGATCTCTTACAACTTGATGTAATGTTTCTGAAGACTAGCGCCTGTGTAAATCTGCTGTCCATATGGAAAAAAGTCTGATGTGGCTTTTTTCTCCAGGTGATAAGACCTATTAAATCCATATTTCACCTTCAGATTTTCCTCATTTCTCATGCTTCCCACTGCTCAGTATTGAATCAGTGATTTCATCGCTGGTATTCAGTAAGTGAAACACATGGTGATTCCTTAAGTAAAGCATCCAAATCCAATGTCTTCTTCATAACACAAAAGCCTTCTTCAAATAATTTTAAATAATTTTAAATAGAGCTGCCAACTCTGTCACTGAATCCTAACATCACAGGGAGATGTAATTGCGATTTAGCCCATGAAGGAATAAACATGCATGTGGCCATGGCATTCAGAATCTCAGAAAAAACTCTTTATGTGAAAGCATTAACAATTTATGGATGGGAAATTATGCATGTGTTTATGAAGAAAACCAGAAGACAGGAGACGTCCCTCTAGTTTCTTAAACTTTAGGACACAGACATTCTTTCTTATTCCTGCTAGTGCACAGATTGATAGAGTGTTATGGCACAAAGTGATGTAATACCTTTGGAGTTTCTTACTCATACACAGCAAATTTTTCTTCCCCATCCTTTTGAAATACTAATTTGGAGGGACTGAGAGAAGGAAGATTGTGCTTTAACTGTGAATTTCATTTTAGGAGCCCTATACATTAGGAAACCTGTCTCACTCTGTAAGAATGGTATTACCTTCAGAATGATTTGTGGCTTACTTGCTGTACTTTGGGGAAAGAAAAAAGGGGGGTGGTTTCCTATAGGAAATCTCTAAATTTCATCTCAAAGTCTCCTGCAAAGAGTTTGAATAGAATGGTGCTTTAAAGCATTTCTCCAGTTAGTATCTTTTGGACTTACAAGCTGCTAAAGGGCAGTTCTCAATGAAATTGAAAACAAAACCCAAATCTGTCTCTAGTTGCTGTGGAAATAGGGAATACCCCATTCTGCTACTATGGAGCCTAGAGTAAAAATTTACAGGTATAATAAACTTGGCCTTTACCACCAAACATTTGAATAATTGAACTCCTATTTGATGTGCTAACTTAACTTTCTTTTCTAAATTCTAGAAAAGGCAAAACCTGAGATTCTAGACTGGTAACTCAATCAGTAATTAAAACTATTTAAGATATGGTTTAGTTAAGATTAAAAGTGTCAATCATTTTTCTCAATATATGACCATATAAAGATAAAAAATTACCTTTCTTTTAATATTACAGCTCCTATGGCAAATTTTTTTCCTTAGCCAAATGTTAAAAATTCATGTAATAAAATTGTATTTATCTATCCAAGTAAGCATTGAATGTATTTAAACAAGCATAGTATTTTTAGGCAAAGAAAAAACATTTCATATTTCTTTTGATAAAGACATTCCAATGAATACATCTTAAGTATTAGCAAAAGAATTAACAGAAATTGCTGATTAAAAATTTAGAACTTGGTCCAGCAAAGACTCAGTCATGTCTCTTGCTTTATAAAACTCTGCATCCCATGACAACTATTTTAAGGCAAATTTTTGGTGTGGTTTATGCCTGAGTCTATTAAATGTTTGTTAAATAGAAAGAAGATTTTTCATCTGAATTACTTGCAGTGAATAAAATTTAATATATTCTCCAGAATGTCAGGACTTGGAGTTAATAGTACTGAAATGAGCATAGGTTTTCTTCCTTTCCTCAGAAAGCATCACATTACAGAAGCAGAGAGCTAAAATTCCAGGAGCCAATCAGCAGTATCCAACACTAATTATATTTTGTAATTCCAGAAAAGGTTATTTTTCTCTGCCTTGGTCTATGTTATACAAATAACTAACATAACCTGTAGCTGATTCAAAGATTTTGGAGGTTTTGCAGCAGCTTAATTCTGTCTAATGGAATATTTAAATATTTGATGGTAAATCTACATCCTTATGCTGTGAAAATCAGAGGTAATCAAACATCACATTCACTTTATGTCATTTAGACACATGGATACCTTTAAAAATGTATGCCCAAATTCGTATTTTCTTGGTGAGGTATAAAGCATTACAGCATTATTAGCTGCTATAGGTCAAGATGTTTTTCACATCTAGAACTGATGATGCAAATATGTTGTAGTACTTGCTGTTTTAACTAACCATGATTTTCTATTCCTTGCTCAGTCTTCCCCTGAGATGTCCTTCCTTGCAACAACAGAAAAGTTCCTTCAAGAGGAAGATAAACATGCAAGAGCATTTGAAGAACATTTAAATTCTCACCTTGAAGAGCTGCAAAGATATTCTGAAAATATTATTAAAAAATATGCCAGGATACAGCAAAGCAGACATACTTAAGCCAGTCACACAATTAAGAAAAGTAAGTAATGACCCATGAGTTTCTTAAAATCAAAATCAGCAACTAGCTGCTTAATGTATTTAGGCACATAGCATATATTTTTAGCACCAAGTATTCAAGAAGATCATCATTACCCTATGGATTTAAGTATATTGTAAGTTGACTATATTACAAAATAAACTAAACATTATCTAAAATATACAGGTTGGTTCTGCACAGTTAAATTCCATGCAGCAGAGACCCTGTTGCATCACTGTAAATTAAGTAAGATACTTAAAATTCTGTAATGTACAGAGGGCTAATAAGTGGAATTATTCCCTTGAAACTAGAATCAGCCAAGAGAAATTCTCTAGGTTGTAGAGAGGAATAATAAGGGCCTTTAGCCATGTCACAGCTCCTGGCATAACTGGCTTATCTATGCTCTGATTATTCTTGGCTATGGAAGTAGCCTTTGGGACTCTGGAAACAAGAAGTTTGATCTCATTCTTTCTTATACCCTAAGCCTTTCCAGTCCATAAGAGAAAAACAAAGGGGAAAAGCACATATTTTAAAGCCACTCATATTGCCCCTTTTACCAGACCTATAGACTTCTCCTGGGGTAGAGCCTGATCTCAGGTGCTTCACGTTAAGATTTCACAATTTTTAAATGCTGTATTCAAATGCAACTGTTTGGGTATTGATGTTTTGATACTGTGTTGGTTCTTTGTTTAACTACCTTGGAACAGGAGGAAAAAAAACCCTTTAACGTCAGGCAACTTGTGATCAGTCTTAGGTAAGGGCTTAAATTCTTTACATTTTTCTACAACATGTGAAAAGTTATATAACCAAGCAGAGTTAATTCAACTCCATGTGCCAAAAAATGCATAATGTTGAGATTCCTTTTATTTGCATTTCATACTGAATTCTATTGCTGTGCAAGCGAAACAGAAATTACAGACACTGTTGATGAACCACCAATTTCAGTGAATGAGATACTGAAGAACTGCTTTCCAGCATATACTGTTGCCAACTTCCTGGGAAAATCTGGATAAAAATAATACCAGGCTGTCAAACTGCTCCAGTTTGTGAGTAAAAGAAGTCTCATTAATATTCAAGACCATGGCTAAAATGTAAATTCTAGTTTGATGCTCTATTTCCATTAAGACAAAATACACTATATCATACTTTCACAAAATACCAAGATTTTAAATACCAGTTTGGATCAGCTTGCAGTAAAATGAGTAATGAAGATGAAGACATCAAAGAACCTTTCACAGGAAAATTCAGGAAAATTACTTGACTCAGCTGGAGGAACAGGGACTGAATAAAAAGATGACGGAAGGACATCTGAACATACTAAATATGTATGTGTCCTCAACTTCAGGGGAGATGCATCTGGGAGTTTTAAAAGAACCAGTAAAGATATTCAGAAACCTCTGAAAATGAAGTCAAATTTTAAACAGGAAAAAATCTGTAGAAGCAAAAAGAGAGCAAAATATTGCCTTTCAGAAGTGCAGGAGAAAAGAAATTAGCCAATTAGCCATTTAAACATACAAGACAACAGCATGCTCCATGTCTTCAAAAGATACCTCTCAAGGTCTGCATGATGATGCAGAGTGAGAGAATGAACTTATCAAAATGATGATTTTTTTTTTCCTAAAGCTTTTTAAGATCTGGCCAAGCTACTAATTTTGGCTATGAAATAAAGGTTAATTTCAGTCTGGCTTTTGTGCAACATAATAAAATAAGCTCCCTGTAAAAAACACTGAAAGCTGCAAAGTACCTGTATCTGAACAGCCTACTTGTTGCTGTTATTGCCTTCTCAGAGTATATTATGCCACAAATGTGCTGAGGATCAAATGAGTAAGGATCAAAGTGCCATTTTTTGACACCTCCCTACAGGAAAGGTCATCCCTCTCTTTCCCAGCCAAACAGAATAAATTGCTCATCTGACAATCCCCAATTTAAATGAACCTGTTGCTGCCACAGTACAATTGGAGCCACACCACTGCTTTAAATACTTTAATTGTATTAAAAGGTAGAAATTTGACTGAACTGGAGAGAGATTTCTGGAAGATACATGTTCCTGATGTTACCATGGCAAAAAAACTTTTTAAAGAATGATGGACAACAGAAATACTAAAGACTAAGAAATGATACACCTAATAAACAGGGGTTGAATATGTATGTATATTGTCAAAAAAAGAATAATCAGAAGGTCCAAGGCTATAAATGCCATACAGCACCAATAAAAATGAAAAAAATATCAATCATTAAGTTAATTTAAGAGGACAAGGTGCAGTATTCGGGAGCTATGGATTGCTGGATACACATAGAAAATTTTTATTCTACTTTTTGAATAGCCAAGCAATGGAAAATTTCTGTGAGCTGCTGGACTTTGATGATTTTTCAAAGCTTTACTGAAAAGCATTTTTTTTGGCTCTCAGTTGAAAGATTTGTTTTAAATACAAAGAACAGTGGTTCAGGCTGCCATCAGCTTTTTCTTTTGCTGAAGGAAAAACAGAGGTCATGTGCACGCAGTTGCCAACACGTTTCATCAAGATGTAATTTTGGAATAGTGGCATAAGAGCTGCCAGAACATTGCTATCCAATTCACTCCCCAGAACTTACTCTGAAGGGGCTGAAATGACAGTAGCTGAACAGAATCATTTAAAAGGGCCTCACATGAAAGTTGGGTATTTAATGCATTTTCTTTATCTCTCTCCTTTTATCTGTGGGAAATTTAGGAGTATAAGAATGGGGGAGTGTCAGATGATGGGTACTCTTGGGCATGTGGAGAGGAATGCAAACTGCAGCAGCAAAACACAGTGCCAAATGAACACAAAAATGAACAATCACAGGCATGGCTTTCTTGCTTTTCCAATGGGTAGACTTACACAATGGCTTTAGCTTACCTAGTCAAAGGCTAATAAATGTCTGCTGTGATCAGAGAGACTACAGAAAGTGCCTGACCCCCCCCAGTTTCACTTCTCTGTCTTTGCTGTAGTGGAACTGGTTATAATCCCTGATTTAACAGTGGTACAACAGCATCTAGAATCAAGCCCACCAGCATTTAATAATTCAAAGCTAGACTAAACACCACCAGTGGGAATGAGAAGAAAGCCATCAACAGAGACTTCCTAATGAGGTGAGCCCCATGTGACTTTACAGCTATGGTATGTCATGCCAGTCATCAAAGCTTGGATTACACAGCCAGCTCAGGCATGTGCTGAACTCTTCAGTCCTGCTGTTTTCTACTCCTGGGTCTCCCAGACACTCACAGCTGGGAGAAGGCAGAGGGCGTTGAGAGAAGGTCCTTAGCTTGTATCATGGGATTACATTCCTGTCTGGCTTTACAACCTATAAGAGCCAATTATAGCATTCATAATGACTTCTTCCCCATTTAATTCCACTCAAAATAGCTATCCACTAGATTTTACATTAACTGCCTTGTGCTGGGGAAGTGTTTTGTTTCGTTTTGTTTTGTTTTTTTCTCAGAAACAGCAATCTGCTGAGAAAATGCTAGGTTAAAGATTGTTCAAAGCAGAGCTTCTTGGAATTGGCCAAACTAACATGGGAATGGCGTGTTATTTTTACATCACTGTAGGAATCAATCTGAAAGTTCACTGTGTTGGAGTTACTATTTAATCAGACCGACATCCTCAAATCCATTAATAGGCTGTAATTTAATGTACTGCATCTAAATTTCTACTAGTGGGTTGAGCAATACTGCTAGACAGTGACATGCTGTGCTACAGTGTCCCTTCCTTAAACCAGCAGACTGATCAGTTTGTTCCTCTAATCTACTCTTAACCAAACTACCAGAGTATTTGAAAGAGATTTATTAGGAATGTGTTTGCCCAGTTACCTCACAAGAACATGTTTGCATGCAGAGAACAGTCCTGAACCACTCTGACACCAAATTTCCTGCAAGAGATGGGAGAATTTACTTTTCCTGAGGTTAACCCTTGTAAAATCACACATTCAAAAAGAAATCCTACAGAAGTCCTGGTCCTCAGCCTCCCATGTAAGCACCAAAACAAGAAGTTTTTTTGGTTGAAACTTTCAATCAAATAAAGGTGTTGCACAGAAGACAGCATCAGCTAAGAGCTCCATCTGTAATGATGATGAAGACAGTCAGCTGGGGCATTAATGGCAGGGCTTTGCTTTGCTGGTGCATGGAGAGTGAACTGGAACCACCAGCTCTGGTAAGAGAGTTCTCCTGGTAAGAGTCATAGAATCATAGAATATCCTGAGTTGGAAGGCTTCCACGGGGATCATAGAAGTCCAACTCCTGCCCTGCACAGGACAGCCCAAGAATCACACCATGTGCCTCAGAGCTTTGTCCAAACACTTAATTGAACTCACACAGGCTTGATGCTGTGACCACTTCTTTGGGGAGCCTGTTCCAATGCCCAACCACCTTTTGGGTGAAGAACTTTCCCTAATCTCCAGTCTAAACCTCCTGACACATATTCATGACATTCCTTCAGGTCCTGTCATTTGTCACCACAGAGATCAGTGCCAGCCCCTCCTCTTTGCCTCACAAGGAAGTTGTAACTGCAATGAGATCTTCCCTCAGTTTCCTCCAGATTGAACAGAGCAAGTGCCCTCAGATGCTCCTCATGTGGTTTCCCAAGGCCCTTCACCATCTTCATCACCCTACTTTGGACACTTTCTAATCGTTTAATGTCTTTCTTATGTTATGGTGCCCAAAACTGCACACTGTGTTTAAGGTGAGGCCACACCAGTACAGAACAAAGTGAGACAATCAGCTGCCTCAGCCAGTTGCTGATGCTTTGTCTGATGCACTCCAGGACATGGTTGCCCCTCCTGGCTACCAGGGCACTGCTGACTCATGTTCAGCTTGCCTTTGACCAGGACCCCCAGGTCCCTTTCTGTGGCATTGCTTCCAGCCTCTCATTCCCTAGTCTATACACACAACCAGGGTTGCCCTGTCCCAGGTAGAGAATCCAGCAGTCACCCTTGTTAAACTTTGTAAGATTGGTGATGGCCCATCTCTAATTTGTCGATGTCTCCCTGCAGGGCCCCTCTGCCCTCAAGGGAGTCAACAGTTCTTCCCAACTTAGTGTCATTGTCTCTGTAGGACAAGTCCGAATCAGAGAGTCAGAGTGCAGGCTCTATTTCACCTCTTCCAGAGCTACAGGTATGTTCAAACTGAACATAAACAGTCTGAAAAAAGAACACTACATCTTCTTTGATGTATTTAAAATGAACATCAGGATGTGAATAAGTAAATATCTCTGAGCTCTTTATGTGTAGTTCTTCCTTCAGACCACAGGGAGTGCCACTGGCTTCTCTCACTTGGCTTCGGGGAGCTGGGTCCATGTGTTACACAGATGGGCACTTACCCATTGCAAGAATACTTGACACAATTGCTTTGTTTTCATAGAACTTTGCAGACATTTAAAAAACTCCATCCAAACCTTGATGTTTAAGTATTTGATTCAGATTTGATTTATGCTTTGAAAAATTTGGTTTAAAAACCCGCTTCTATAACTTATCAGAATGCAATGGCAGGTTTTAATGACTTCACCTGATAATGAACACTCTTGGAAACTGTATCATAAGACATTGCTGAAGAAGTGTCTCAGCATGAGCTTTCTGGTAAAATGCTTGTAATAAATCATTCAGTTTTGTCCACAAGCTACTGTATGCTGGGAAAAGGTTTGAAACCCTATTTCTAAAACATTTTTGAAGGCAAGTGACAGTTGGAGTAATACATACAGTTAGAAAAACAGAGACACAGTTACACCTTTGGCTGAGAAGCTCACACAAGTTGACATCTGGGCAACTGCCATTAATTTACTTCCCCATTATTACCCAGTGATTTTTGACAGTTTCTGTCTACAGAGGCTTCATACCTTTTTTCCAAATGCACATTCTCATAGTCAATACTAATGAAAGGGAATTTAGTAAAGAATATGTCAGAATCCAACTTCATTGTTTACTAGAGAAAAAATACTTTTTTAAAGAGCTGAACTGTGAAATCAATTCCAGCTTCTGCATAAGGGACCATTCAGAATGTGTAACACTATTTTCCTCTCAATTAGCACCTCAGTAAAACTGAACATTCCAGAGAATTGAAATACGCAATGTATCTTATTAGCATCAAGCTATAGATTCATATTAATAGACATTTGGTTCTGAAAAGATTATTGTGACCTGAAGAATTTGCAGATTAAAAGAGATAAAGGGAGGGCATAAGAAAAAGCAGTAGAAATGAAACATCTCATTAGAGAAGCAATCATAAACGTTATCTAACCCAACTGACCTTTTACCTATTTAGTTGTTATCGGTCAGTTCATCAGTTCATTGCTCTTATGTGTCACAGACTCAACTCTTGCAGAAAATGAAAAGCAGGAAAAATCACATAAGGACTCTGAACAATTTCAGGGAAACCTTTCCAAATTATAGAAGCATTGCCTGGGCTAATAAAAAAGCCCTTCAAGTGGAAGGGACTGAAATAAGCCTACTACTCAGAAATGGGAATGTCACAGGGACTTTGTTAGAGCCATCAGAAAGTATCGCAGAACAGGCAGGGACAGGAAAATCTTGGTTAAGAATCTACAAAAGAGGAAGATGAGGAGGAATCTGTGGAAGTGATTAGCAGAAACTGTGCTTCTATTCTAGATGCACAAGACACCAAGTACCCTGCAGGACTTTTGTTACAATACACACACTTTTGTTCACTTCACAAATTTTATTCAAGCTGAACAGCTACATAGAAAAAGGTGCAAACTATCAGAGCTCCACTGCAGTCATCCTTGACTGAGGACAAAATAAAAATAGGGCAAGGATTTGGTGCCTGGGAGAACAGAAACAGCTGGGACATGACACAGACTGAGCAATTACTTTACAGATGCATCATTTCAGACCTCACCAGTTCAAGGTTCTCAGTGCAAAGTGCAGATAATTTCAGTGTCAGCACATGGCTTGCTGAGCACACGGGTTCCTCAGCCAACTGCACACTGGTCACTCAGTGGGTAAACACTTCTGGACACACCACAATGGCCATCCTGTCTGTGCAGTTTGTTGTGCACATATCATAGCTATGGTGCAAGCTGAGTGGGAACAACCTAACAGTTTATCCAAACTCTTCCTTTTACCTTTTAGTGAATTTTATATTTCAAAAACATCCTAGTCTGCAAGGCTAGTCTAATTCTAAACACACCCAACAGCAGTGACAGCACGCACTGAGAGCCATGGCCATCAGGTATCTGTGTCACCCTGAGTGGAGTTGGTTTATAGCTGGCTATAGGCTCACCCCACTGATGGAACATGGGCCTGAGGGCAAAGTGCACTGCAGGGACCTGCCTTTGCTTACATAAATTGTTTTTTTGTAAAGCAGCTTTGGCTGGCAGCAGCATTCTGCATGGAAGTACATAGGGGTACAGGAAGCACAGCCCTCTCTGTCACTGGACCTCTGTGAAAAGTCCCATTGACTTTGCTGGGACTATTCCAGTGCCAAAAAACAACATGTGAGGGAAAGATACGACTTTGGACAAAGAAATATTTCCTGCTCTGCTTCAGTACATTGTAGCATCACGTTCTTCCTGCATTTAAGCAGCAGTGAAGAGTTCTCAAATTCCTTCCCCAAAGCCTTCTGAAGGCTAATGACTACTGAGTGCCTCAAAATATGTGGATGATAAAGAGCTGTAGTAGAACACACAGTCATTGAAGCATTTTGATGAGAATATGTTGCTTGGTTTACTAGAATAAAACTGCCCAAGCTGTGCTCACAGCTTCCTTCAAATGAGGGGATGGGGGCATGGCACAGGATAGCAGCTCACTTCAGCAAACACACTAGAGACCAAAGTTACACCAAGTTACTTTTTCTTCCTCAATAAAAAAGTAATCAAGAGCTGTATCCAAAATCATCTTTTTATTGCCACTTATATGGATTTAAATATTGAACATTCAGATAAACAACTACCTGTATTTATGGAGATTGTTATTAGTTACTTCATCATAACCTGCATTTCTAAATCCTGTACGATTCCTTCCAGCCGATCCTGAAGTATACACTTTGCATGTAGGCATCTCACACCAAAAAGAAATTCTTTTTGAGTGAACTATATAGTGGCTGATGAAAAAATTATTACACAATGTAGGCTTTCACAGTAAGTCACATTTTTTGCAAAATAATTTGAAGATTCCAAGTAAGATTTCTCTCTTTTATTGAAAAATAAATATATCCTTTCTGAATCAAAGCACTTCATAAGACAGTAAGTACAAAGAAGAAATGTACTTCTTTGGAAGTTCTGAAGTATACATACAAGAGCTCATGGGAGCAACATTATCCATAACAGGGATAAAAGCTGAAAGCTGATTTTTTACAAGTTTATAGCAGAACACAATTTCCTTTTACAATATAGAGCTTCAAACAGATTTAAGAAAAACACCATTTTAAAAGTCTGAAAGGCACATGAACTGGACCATAAAACGTACTGGCACATTCACTAATACGTTTTATGTTACATTCCTAAAGAGAATCTGCAGGACCCTAATCAAGTGAAAGACTGAAAATATCAGCAAGTTCCTTTGTAAAGTACTAAAAGGCTGGCAGAGAGTTCCTTTTGGCTCTTGATAAAATTACTAATACCCTAAAGCTAGAGAGTCTGAAGAGCTGCATCATTCAGTTGTATTTGGACGAGTCGCTACATAAACAAACACAACAATCAGCAATATTACGACAGCCAGCGTGGGAAGCACGACAGTGGTGATTTGTTGCCGGGCCTCTTGCATTGCCTGTTTTCTCTCCTTTTTGTCTTTGGAGGTCTCTTTTTTGGGTTTTCCTCTTAGCTGCCTCATCCTCCTCCTCTTCGGATCTTTTGTTTGCTGAAATGTGGGAGCAAAGGGAGTGGAACAGCAGGAAATAGTCCAAGGTCTTTTGAAACAAGCGGTTGAAGAATTCCTTCTCCTTCAAGTGGTCAGCTGTGCAAGAAACTGCAAGAGAAAGAAAGCAATTCATATTCCAGTTATTAAAACCATTTGCAGCTCCACTTGGTAAATCTTTCAGCCAACAGACACCAATGCAGCTTCTTTCAAGGAAACAGCCGTGCATGTGCTCAGATCACCCATATAACCCTTTCCCCATAGAAACTAGGGAAGTTTATCATGGTGTGTATCCATCCAAGAGCCCCGACCTTGCACTCCGTTAAGCCAGAAACAAAGCCTGGCATCATCCATATTATCCCCCAAGGCAAACAAGGTAACACACCTCAAGACTTAATGAAAAAATATGAATTAGTCTTTTGTCAACACAGGGTCCCAGCTGTCCCTTTCTTTAAAGAGCAGCAGGCTGCCTGCTGAGGGACTGTGGCTCCCCACAAACTGGCAGGATGAGGAGGGGCAGCACACGCCCTGCCATAAGCATTTATCACCCACAACAGGTATTTATTGGCATAATGAGTATTCTAACAGGAAGAAATGGGTAGAAAGAACTGCTTAATTTAATGCTTCTGATTCTGCTGCCACAGAACAAAGTCTAAATCATAACATGACTCAGTGCTGTCACTCTTATTGCAGCCGTCATTGATAGAAGAAAAAGAGCCCAAGCAATAACCAGCCTGCTTACAAATCACTGCTGTAGACAAGCAGTCATTATTAAGGTAGAAGGTAGTTGCTCTGAAGCATCTACTAGACAATTTTAAAAAACAGAAGTATCTATAATGCAAGACTAACAAAAACATGTCATTGTATGAAAGCCTTTGAAATCAGATGAATTAGTAGGTGCTTTGCATTTCCATACTCAAAATTTTTATGCCCCTGAGCTGCCTACAGAGGTGCAATTCCCTGGCTGTGCAGCAAGGGTGGATGCCAGATGTTGGCTACCCTCCTCTTTGCCACATCCCCTGGTTCTGCCACAGCACAATAGCTGGACACAGGACACATGCAACTAAACAAAAATTTGGATGGTAAAAACTAATAGTGTCAAATGCTGAGCTGAATTGAAGTAAATGATTAACTCATGTTTTTCCATCACTCTAACATACTCAGAATACAATGTATGTACAAATTAATGGGTTACTGCAAGTCCCTCTCTTCTTTCCCTCTTTATTTCAAAAAATTATTTTAGTGTGCTGCTGTAGGTGACAAGCATTTGTCATCAAGCAAAGCTCACTCAGTTTACCCCAGACACATCTTCCTCTTGATGAGTTATCTTTAGTCAATGCTACTAATTGTCTTATGAGTAGTTTAAAAAAAAAAAAATCTCAAGCATGACAAGATCTCAGTGTTCAACTGGATTCATCAATTCTGCATCCCCTGCACACACATCTTTCAGGCAGTTGTTTTCTGATCATAAACTGCAAATTCAACTTGCACTTCCTTTCAGTTTTGACAAAGCACAGAAGGGAAATTTTGGTGCTTGGGATGTTTTTCAAAAGCTAGTAGAGTTCAAGTCTTAAAAATAATTAATTCCTTCTTCACACTGCAGCATTAGAATTGAAATATTTAACAGATTTAGAGATCAGAAGTGGTCAATGAACTTCTTGATAGAGAGGTAAACAAGAGCTGAATGGAACAACTACACACCCTGTTGATACAAATCAAATGAGACTACTTAATTTTTAATTTTATAACTTTCTTCTCAGCTAATCTTCAACTCTCTTAGTGATTCAGGGCAGAGCTTTTGGTATTCCACCTTCTGCAGGTTATAGGTTTCTGGTTTGGTTTTGTTGTTTATCACTTCTTTAACTAACTCCTGAATTTTCTCTGGTGCAGAAGAAATCTCTTTTATCCCTTCCATTTCCATTCCCTCTTCTCCTGCTCTGGTCACAAGCTTTATTACCAAACTCTAGAAAAACTACTATGCACAATAAAGTTTTACATTTGTCTTTTGGGATAATTAGACTACCAGAACATTTCAGGCTGTATTTTTATATTGTTTTCTCTCTCTCCACTGTCAATATATGTCAGTGGGTTTTGTGTCTAGATTACTCACAAGACGCATGAAGTGACAGACAGTAAAAGCCTTTGGGACTTCTTGTGTACCATAGTAACAAACAGGAATGCCATGAAACCAATCTCTCTAACAATAAATGTATGCCTTGCTCTACGCAGCATCACTTGCTACCCAGACATTAAAAACATCAGGATGTTTTCTTAAGTCTCTTTTGAATTAATATTTCATTCTGAAGGAAAATTATACCAAGTTAATTACATACACTAGCTAACATCTGACAGCATAGAGCAGAAAGTCTTCCCACAAATGTCAGCACCACTTGAATTGCAAGCTCTCCAGTTTGGGAATCTGGCATAATCTCCAAATATGTTTTCAGTAGATTGGGTTGCTTGGCTTTACTACTGGCAGAGATGGACTCTCATAGAAACTGTCCCACAGTTTGCAGAGAGATGAGCCATAGGGTTCGTCTTAGCTGAACCATAAAACAGAAGTAGTGAATCTCTGCCAGGTGCTGCCTGGCTCCTGCTGCCACCAGGCGCCCGGCTGTGACTGCCAGGATTGGGCAGTACTGCAAAAGACAACACTCCCCACAGGGAAAGTCCAGGATGTTGTAGCTTCTGCTATGTTCATCTTGGTATGAAACAGGACTGAAAAAACAGTGCTCAGTTGCATACGAGAAGTTCTACAGCCCATGTACAACATGAGCACAGTAAGAGTGCCACAGCTACCCCCTTCCACTGCCAAGCCTCTTGCAAGACTGCACAGACTTCAGGGACTACTGAAAATCATGGAAAGAAAGAAATAGATCCATAAAGCACATCAAGTCAGTGTCCGGGACAGGATTGCAACATCAGTCTTGTTTCCTGCGGCATACACAGCCCAAGGAACAAATTATCTGACATTAGTGAGCTATGTCCTCCTTCAGCCAGTCATCAGTCTGTTTGTGCCATGGGAAAGCTGAACTTAAGTAAAGAAAGGAAATAATACAGCATTGGGATAGATGTAATCAACAGATTCCTTAGTATTGCTCACTTGAAACAACTCAGATTGCTATCCAAAGGTCCACGAGAAAGTGATGGCCCACAAGTACTTCAGCTTCTAACCCTTAACCTGCTGCAGAAGAACTGGAAACTCACCTTTCCTCCTCAAATTGAACCTGAAAGCGTCCTTTGCATTTCAGTCTGCCCCAAACTGTAGAGGGCTCACTGCTGCAGACTCCTAAGACTGCTTCCCACTATTAACTGCTCACCTGGCCTAAGTATCTGCCAAGGCTGGAAATGATCACCAAACTAGTTCAACTACTGCTTTAATGAGCAAAGTCAGCAACTCCCTCAACTGGGACGTCAGTAGAACAGCAACAGAAGGGATTAAGAGGCTCAAGAAAAGTGGCATATCTGTAGTATACAACACCATGACAGCAGCCTGGCACTAGCTAGAGACTGTAACTTCACCTTCCTTTTATGAATTTTGCAATTTAAAATTTGTTAATAAAATTGCATGGGGTGATGAGGTTATTTTTAAGTTCACTATAGCAAAGTTTCCCCCAAAAGCAGGAACCTGCTGATTAGAAACAAACAATCTTGATTGCCAAGTCAAGAAAATGAGTGTTGACTCAGTATAGTTTATGTTCGAAACACCCATTTCACAGAGCCCACCCCAACTCGACACTGAAAAGCTAAGGTTTCAAGCAGAACAAAACACTAGAAAGTTCAAGCCACTGAAGAGAAAGTTAAGACATCATTCTTCAAGCTAATAAAAAACCACAACTATAGTACTCTGGCTTGCCTAGTAGAGCAATTACACTCCTTCTTGCCCATCATCCACATCGCTTTTTATATACAAAAGTGCTCTTCAGTCTGTCTTCTGTGTTAAGTTACTCTAAACTGCTTTTACAGAGCTAACATCAAAACCTAAAAGCATGAATCAGTGGACTCGTTGCTGAAGCATTTGCCAGCATCTTAGAGGAAGTCAGCTGTGTCTAAGCAGGGATAATTTTGTACCAGAAGGCTGCAGTGGAATCTGTAGGGACTGGTGTCCTCTAAAACACACCAACAGTATTCCAACCAGTGGGTGTAAGCTACTCACACCACACACGGCTATTCCTGTAAGCCTTGAACGGCAGCCTTGACTCCAGCTCCACCAGTGCTCATGGAGTATCACACATCTGGAGATCCCTGTACATGCAGCATGTGCACAAAAGATTTTATCTGCACTTAGTGTAATCACATGTCTGAATGTCTAAAGACTTTACCATCACCAACTTTACAGCACTGGTCATGTTAAACTGACTGATTTTTCTCCAAATCCAAAATTACAAGTGTTTGCAAGCCAATTTGGATCAACCTGGCTTCATGATCCTGCCACCAACACTGTAACATTTCTGGAACAGCAAAACAACTTGAAATTCAAATAAACAATCTGACAAGAATTAATTTTTATAATTTAAATTTTCCTCTAGGGCCGTGTATGCTACTGAGACATTAAAAATAAAACCAAACAACAAATCAGTAGACAATGTGGACACGCTGGTATTCAGACTGCCTGCCAGCACTAGGGAAAAAGGACAGAAGAATCTAAGCAGATAATACCCTTCAAATTATTTGAGCATTAAAAAGCCCCCAAACCAAGTAGTTCCCAATCACCAGGACACACCAGCATCAGAGTCAAGAAGAACCCAAACCAACGAGCTTATCAGCTTCTTACTTACTTTTGCTGCTGGGTTGATTACTTTAGGGTGCTGCAGCCAAAGCTGATGTACGGAGGCTGGAAGAAATGGATATAAGAGACAGAAAGAGAAGGAGGTGGGGACTAGAGGGGCAAGAGAAAGCCTGGTTAGCAGGGAACCACTGCTCAGCATTGAGCAGTCATTTAAACAGGAGCACTCCTCATCCTCTTGACAAAGACCACTCCTCACACCAGAAAGGATTGTTCCTTGTGTCCTGCCAAAGCCCCAGGCCATGGCACAGAACGCTCTCCTTGCATGGCCCCAAGCAGAACAGACACAGCTGGTCTGTGCAGCCAGAGCAGCAGTGTAGGGTCTCCTACACACCAGGCTTTATCTCACCCTCAGCTCAAGCAACTTCCAACTTCCCTGAAGCTGAGCCAGTGACCACTGCAAAGAGATGGGCGCTCCAACACAGCAAAAGGAAACCTGACATGTTGTCCCAGCCAGCACAGGGAGCCCAGGACCAACAAATTAATTGAAGTCGTATCTTCAATTAATGAAGAATCGTACTTCTACCCTTCATTAAAGTGGGGTCTCAGCAATAGAGATGCCTTATTTCCTAGCTCTGAAAACAGGCAAACGGTTTGGGTTTTCACCATGGCTAGACTTCGCGAACGAAGATTTGGGAGGGTTTTACCCACGCCTGCTGCAAGCGCGCTGATGGCTGATAAGGCCAATGCGAGATAGGCAAGTCTGGTTGCAAAAGGCACAGCAGAAAGTCTCCAGAGGTGGTACTGTCAAGGCACGGTTCTTTCTGCGGTGTCTTTTCTCCTCCAGAATGATTGTGTGACTGAACTGCATGTAGCACTGTTGCACAAACCATGGGTACTATTTAATGAAAGACACATCTTACTTTAGGCTACCCCAAGGAATATAGATTTATTTTTTATCATTACTCCATAACTGATTTTACCTGGAGGTGACATACCACATTTTGGATGGGGAATTTTCTTTCCTGCAACTCTAAGAATCTGCCCATTGCAGGAAGAGCATCAACAAGGTCACAAATTTCTAATGTGATTTGTCCAGTTTGGACATGAAGCTAAATGGGAAAAGTATTTCAGCAGGAGTTTAGAACAGATTTACAAACGGGAATACTGGTGCATGGAGCTCTTTAGATGGGTTCTCCAGAGACAGCAGTTCCGCACGCAGCCTTTCCATCCTCCCAGGTCCAACTCTGACCTTTGTTTTTCACCTCGTGCTTCAGTTTTGGCAGGTGGAAGAGAGAAAAATAACAATGCTTACACCTTCTCTGAACAACACATTCATCACTTTGTGTGTCTATTACCCGGGCAAGATCTGCAGGAGCACTTGGACCAGTTCACACCCAACTCCCATGAAGAGACAAAAGATAAACCTGCCCCTGTGTTTGTGGCAAACACATTTAACACCCAGTGCCTCGCAAAATTTTAATTGTCAACCACTATTTCCATTACATTCAAGCACAATTATTACACTTAATTTTAAACACTAAATGTAAAATTTTAGTTTAAAAAAATCTTCATTATTTGCCTGGTTCTATGTAATCCCTTGTGCGGGTGACAAAGATTAGAGCAGAGATTTGCCAATTTGACTAAGAAGGCTGAACCCTAAAGGGCGAGCACGCAGAGGATTAGTAAAACACTGCAATCCTAGTCACATCCTCCATCTCTCTCACCAAACCTCCACAGCCAACCCCCTCTGAGGAACACAAGAGGAGCCCCACAACAAAGTGGGTATTCTAGCTACAGGACACGTTCTTTTGGTAGTGAAACACGGCTCTGTGCAACCACTAAAGAGAGGAAATTATCACCTGCTTAAAAAAACCCCACCTTTTAATTTGTACAAGACATCTCCTAACAAAATAGCAACGACTGCAACAACAGCCACCCCAATAACTTTTGCTTCTGCATGGTCAAATGCTCTGGGTCACCCTTTCCTTTTAAGTTGAAGCTGCAGAGCAGAATTGATGCACAACTGAAGATAATGCTTGCAATGGTAAATCTGAGATGTTGTTTCAGTGACACTGTCCTGATTTCAGACTCTGTTAAAAATTAAGAAAAGCATAATGAGAAAATTTTTGCTCTGTGAAAAATGGATTTTCATTTTACAGTATAGGGCCAATTCTTAATACCATAAAAATTTACCTCAGTCTATTTGACTGTAGCAAGGAATTACAATTAGCAAATCAAAATAACCCTGTTTTCAAGGGTGAAAGCTTTTAATTACACACATAACAATATGGAACTATTAAGATTCTATTTGAAGTCAGTTTAACATTATTTTTTAGTGAGAGGCAGCTTCTTTTCTAAATCTGAATTGACCCATCATTACTGCAACATCACATTTACTGTAAATGTAGCTTTGAGAGTCTCCAAACTACTCACAGCATTTGGAAAATGAAAGCCAGCACTGAATGCTGCCAGAGTCAGAGAGAGCAAGGCCGCCAAAGCAGAAAGCTATTTCAATATGATTTTCACAATTCTAAGGACTTGGCTATAGTGAGCCATCTCTATTAGAAACAAAAAGCCGCGGATCTCTGTGTTTGGGAAGGTATTGTTAAACACAGGCAAGGTGATGTTGGTTTTGGCGCATACGGCACTGCAGTGCAATCCTACCCACTCCCAACGCAGCAAAGAAACAGCAGAATTCAATTAAAACAAAATAAATGTAAAGGCAAGTCCTTTTGCACCATGAACAAGTGAATAAATAACCCATATTTTTCTTTGTGGATAAAGAACCAGCATCAAGACAACTTTTGCAACATGCAGTCCAGTGAAGAAATACAACTAATGTTTACTGAAAACACAAGAAAAACAAACATGTAATTTCTGCCACTGTGTGAATTCAATTCCTAGGGGAAGCTGTAAAAGAAGAGCTTGCCATTCTCCATCTCTACAGCTACAGAGGATCTTGTGCATAAATGCAGCAAACCACAACACCCAGCATATGACTTGATATTATGTGTTTGCTCAGCTGTTTTCTTAAAAAGTGATTTTCTCAGCTGCTCCTGACAATGCTCCTTTGGATTCAAAACACTTATCTATCCATGTATTTATGGAAATTCAGACAGTTTTTAAATAGCTATGCTAAATAAATAATAAAAATAAACCAGTGACTGGTGTCAGAGCTCCTCAAAATAGAAGTGCTGCTCTCCCAGACCAACCTCAAGACTGGCAACTGCAAGAAGGGGCAGCATCATGAATCTGTTGTGAAAATAATGTTCCTGTTCTCCAGTAGAGCTGCGCCAGCCCACTGAGACCCTGACTGTCACTGCTAACTCACACCTGAAGCTGAACTGTCACCAGTGGGAGCAGCGCTCCTCTGAGACAACAACGACCTAGATGGGACACACCATCCCACGGACCAGCGCCAGGTCTGGTTGATACTTCTGTTCAAACTACAGGCTTCCCCATGGTCAGTCACTCTGTGAGACAGCATCACCATCAACCTGTTTGAAACAGATCCCCCAGGCATGTGCCAGGCAGAATGCCAGTGAGTCCGAAGCCTGATGTTATAGTTTTGTAATGCAAACAAGAGAGTTGAGGGACTTCCACTGCTTTTCAGTATAATTCTACTGTCATTAAAGCTTTGGCTCTGAAAATTCAGCCCAGGCTAAAGATTGGCAGGCAGAAAATCCGTGCCCACAGCAAGAATGGAATGTTAAATCTAAACCCACAAAACCCATAAAAAGTCAAGGGCTGAGCTTCGGGTGGCAGGGGTGTGTGTGCGCGCACAGGAAAGGAGAACGATGGAGAGTGGGCAACAGAAAAGCTTAAAGAACAGTCCCAAGATACCAGGGCAACATCCTGAACACAGGACAGTTTGTGTATGATGGATTCAAAACCATTTGTGAAACTGTTTCTTCAGGAGGCACAAAGGGAAATCTCACTCTTCTAGCTCACAATCCAGAACTTTCTGCAGTAGGAATAAGGAATAATACCTGCGCTCCTGAAATCTTCCTGAGACAGTCCTGCAAGGGAAAATGGACAGCACTGCATCGACAACTGCAGTTACCATTTTATTTTATGCAGTAACTTGGAGGTATTTGCAGTTTTAAAGCAAGCTGGATGCAATGCCAGAGCACACTGAACAAGGAGTTCAGATGTTTAAACTCACCCCCTTCAGGGCTTGTCTGAAGTTCTGGTTTTTCAAGCTTTTCTTGGCATGGATGATTTTCCAGTAGGAGGCTGAGGAAAGACTGTTGGCAACATGCCTGTCTCTCCCTGCTTGTACATGTGCCAGGGAAGGACTGCATGACACTGAAGAGTAACTAAATCACACAGAAATCGACCCAAATACAATCAATGAAGAGGGTGCCTGTGTTACTCCCTTCCTTACACAAGCAGGGCAGGTGTTTTAGAGCTTACGCTGTGCTGCTGTTTGGCAGATTTCATTCCCACCTCTGTTGCCTTCTACACATTCTCCTTTGATTTGCGTAATCAAGTTATCAATGAATGAAGTAAAAGCCTCCACCTTACATTAGAACAGTACCACAGATTTAGGCTAGAGTTCTTCCTCTGGCAGCCAAAAATCTGCATATTTCACAAACTCCTTTCAAATTACATTAATGTTCTCTCCATCAGTGTGACAACAATGCAATCAGGACACCTTTTGGAGACAGGAGGGAAGATAAGAACTGAGACTTGCAACACAGGATGGGTGGGGAATTTTTTCTTCCTATTACTGGTCTCAGTAAAATCTGTTTACTCCCCAGCTTAAACCTGAAGTCTTATTACATTTCACTAAACAATCCCACATTAGAATAAAGCAGTCGGCTTTCCTACCATGACTGATAAGACTTTTTGCAATTATTTAAGGAGAAGGCACATAATTACATACAGCTGGATTAGGCTGATCAAATCCCTATTAGTGTTTGTCAGTACACACAGAGTAAGACAGTGTGACATTAATGTAAATTAATTTCAATGCAGAAAGTTTAATTAAGACTTAATGCAATTATGGACATAAAGAAAAAGGTTTTGCACAGTCTAACCAAAGGGAGTTTTCCAACAAAGCCACCCTCTAAACACAAACCTGTTTTGCTTCATCAGTTCTGCAACACTGGCTCTTGCACCACCTATTTACATACTCTTATTTACAGTTCTACTGCCAAGACTTTCCACCAGCTCAGACACTCAGAAGCAAAAGCAAATGCTGTGGAGCCATGTGTATAACAAAGTCCATTACGAGCAAACCCAGGCAGTCAGAGAAGGACATTTCACAAGTTCCTCTACACCGTTCAGCAAACAGCAATTGAGCAGTACCACAGTTCAACCACTGTGAAGTGACCTCCTTTAAAAACACTTTCCAAGATCAAAACATGACCTCCCCCTATGCAACAGTATTCACATTCACCATTCCCATTTAGACCTGTACAACACTCTTTTCCACTTGGGTTGTTTTTAAAGCAATCTGCTACATTCACAGAGCTCTCAGAAAGTCACCAATGACACACAATACTGCATCAGTCCAAATAAGCTTAGTTCAAGGTACCAAGCTTCATTCCCTACTTAATCTTTCCAAAGGTAGAGGTGCTCATGCACTTCCTAAGTTGTCTTTTTCCTGCAACTCATAAGCACATGGATGAAACTGATTTCCTAACCACAGGTAAAGTATGTCAAATGCTCAGTATGGCATATGAGCCACTTTAGCTCATGCATGAAGTGCCAGGGAGATCTGGGTATGAATGCCAGGAGTCCCGTTGTCTGCACTTGTTCCTTTTCCCCCATCACTCTGCAATAACGACTGTACTTGTCCTACATGTACATATGTGGTATCATCACCTCTAACCTAGATGTCCTTGCTGTTTCTACACCAGGCATTTTCCAAGACAGTAACTAGCTGAGAAGGGTGCAGGAGCAACACGGTGCCATTGCAGACCTTCTCTCCACCAGCAAGCCTGTGCTTAGCCATTAAAAAGCAGATTCATAGATCTCACACAGGGCAATCCGCTGCTTTGTAAAACTCTGATTTTCCTGCACTAAGATTTCCTGGTATACTCCCTGCCAAATTAAATCAATTTGAGTATCTTGTTTAAGAAAAAACATTGCAGATTTTGATCTATTTTTATTAGTCTGTCAGTCAGGTCTTCTGCTCTGATCTGGTTTACTCGACTATTTGTTAGCGGCTCTGATCTGGTTTACTCGACTATTTGTTAGCTGCTCTGATCAGCCACTTCTCTGCAGAGGCCCTGCAGTGTTTCAAGAATTTCAGAAAACGCTGGACAACATACAGGATCCTCACCATGACCTCATGCAAGAGGTAACAAAAATTCTGAATGAGGCCATTTCACAAACACAAACATTTCCTGCAGAATTAGGTTTTGTCAGCTGGGGAAAGAAAAAAGGGAACTAAGGAAAAACTTGACAAACGTAAGTGCTAGGAAGGATTACAGTGCAATCTCCTGGAAAAATATATTAAAACTCAATACCATATTAAAACTGACAAAAAAAAATTAAGCCCTTCTCTGTTCAATCCCATCTCTCCAAAGCTCTTGGCCAACCTCTCCATGCTAGAGACAAATTGCTGTTAGATAACCTTTTCTGAATAAGTCTATCACTTATTCTAGTTTATATTCTGTTTCCTATGGCAGCACAGCTATTTAAGACATCCTTCTAATCCAGAGCCTCTGGTAATTTTTCTTTTCTGTCCTATGGCAATTCTTCAAAGCATCATAAAGGCAAATTTAATAAGAACCTCAATTTGTATTGCTTTCTATTTATAATACTGCAAGCACCTGGTGCTGCTGCGATCTAAGCACACATCGATCTTATTCTGTATAGATTCATTCAGATTAATCTTAATAGTTTCATATTTTAAAGCAATTTCAAGAAACATTGCTCCAGGCTGCTGGCTGGATTGGTTGTGGGGTTGTTTCTCTTCAGGGTGTTGTTTTTTAGGGAGGTTTGGGTGGGGGATTGGTGGGGTATTTTTAGGGGTTTTGTTGGTTTGGGTGTTCAGGGTTGTCTTTAATGTGGGTTTTTTGTTTGTTTGTATTGCAGTACAGTTAGTTCTCCTCCCATCCTGTCCTTTTATTTAGGATGCTGCTGACCAGCTCCTAAAACTACAACTCATTCTACTTTATTGTTTACATCAGCCACACCTGATAAGCATATTATTACATATTGTATTATTCCACTGGAGTATTCAACAGTGGAATAGCAGGCACCCAGGAATCAAAGTTGTTCCCCGAATCCCTGACTGTGGAAGTCGAGTCAGCACTGGGACCCATGGATGGTTTTTTGGAACCTGTGTATCTGCAGGGAATGGATGTTTAAAGGTTCTTGCCCATGTTCCAGTACAGTAGGGTTTGAATCACATATTATTTGACCTTCTCTCAAAACAGGGACATACCAGTTTTTAATCTTATCTAAGTTCTTGTGAACACCAAGTGACACCTAAAGCTGCAGAGTACAGAAGTTAAGTCCTACATCTGACCTTACAGAGGGGCTGAGGAATCATGTCCTTAAGCATCTCTTCAGAGTCAATCTTCCACAGCTGACAGACAGAATATTAATGGCTGTGGACATCCTGGTATCTACAACACAAACACCAACTGGTTTTCCTGTTATTTCATTTAACAAGATGACAGGTAGGAAGTTTAATGCAGTGGGAGGGGAAAGGAAAAAAAGTTAGGATACAGTGCAAGTTTGAGCAAGATAATGAAGCCCAGACAGAACGCATTGGAAAGCCCTCAGTGCTCAAGAAAAAAAAGCAAAATAAAAAGAAAGACAAACCAGTGCATGGAAGAAAAGCTGCATGGAAGTGAAATAAAGACTGAAAGAAATGGAAGAGTCCATCCATCAGAGAAAACAGACATCCATGATCAGTCTCACCTCTGCACTGTTTCTTTGCTTTTAGTGGCTGACAGCTGAGGTTTGTACTTCTCATCCATCTCCTACCTACATACTTAGGTGTGATATAGCACACTCCTCCACAACCAGTCAGGAAATCTCATGGAAGACTTAACAGGACACTCTGGGGACAATTTAATCTCAAGAGCGACTCTTGTTCCCTTAAACTCCTGCTCCAGAGGGGCTGTGCTATTTGCTTCTCTCCAGTATTTAATATAGGCTTCATAGGGGTAGGATTTTAAGTGTTGCCATTAAAAACATGCATCTTTCCCAACAAAAGAAAGTCTCATTGCTGGTTTTACTCACCTCCATTGTGCCAAGATTGCTGTTAACTTCATGGCAAAAGCATGCTCATAAATGTGTAAAACAAAGGTTTCAAAATTGTTTTTAACTGCATTTGTTGGAAAATTAAGCAAATGAAAAGGTTCACAGATATGGAAAAATGTCATTGTAAGGTATGCAGTATTATGTCCCAATCTTACTTCTCTATCAACAAAATCTCAATACAGCCGTTATCCTGGGAATACATAGATTTTTAATTTTCTACTAACATGAGCAAGATGATAATACAGATTTCCTCAGAAAATAAACGAGGCACAGGGAGTCCTGGCATGTCATTTATAAAGAGGAGATACCATGTATCTTTCAGCCTCTGGCTGGAACTTCCAAATTAGTGTCCCAAAATATCTGTAATTTTCATGCTTTCCCATCCTCTTCTACAATTACTTCTTATCAAGGGGGAAGGTTTTGAACTTTTGCAACAGTTACACTGAGTAAATCAGCTATAAACAGGCACGCTATCGATACTCTTGAGCTGATACCTCATCATGATTTCTAGTCTTTCAAGAGAATAGGACAACTTAAAATGGCAAACATTGCTCTATCTACCCATCCATAAATTAGGAGTGACAATAGCATATTATTACTCATTCACTCAGAGCATTTGTTTGGCCCTGAGAGAACTAGCTTTATTCCAAGAGCTGGCAAACATTGGTTAATACACATGTAAATGTTTTATTTCTCTTGAAATAGGCAATTTCACAAAGTGAAATACCAAATTAAAGATGACCCTAGTTTTTCAGCTGATGCCTGCCTTGGCTGCAGTGCTGCTGAAAGTCTTTGCAAGCTTTTTCACACCAAGTCAACAGGGAAAAAGCCACCTTTTCTTTTCAAAGTGAGACAATTTCACTGTGAAAACATGAAAGCTTTTATATAAATATTAATCACCGCAGTTGTCCTGGAGTTAAATGGATGGAGACTGGCTTATATAAGGTTGCAGTACTGACTTGGTAATAGTGAGATGTAGTGAAATGGTTTTGCAAACACTGCTTCAAACAGGCTGTTCTTCAATACAAGGACTACAGTGCCAGAAGTAGATTAGCAACCCCAATATTTAATCTGAGGGTACTATGAAATAGCACTTCACTCCTAAGGGTGAAGAAGGGGCATGCTGTCCTTTGAATTTCTGGTGCAAGTTAAAGGAAAAGGAAAATGTTCATTTCCTCAAAAACTGATGCAGATTTGCACTGGGAAGAAGAGGGAAAACTAAGAAAAGGGATGGAGGTTCAATACAGAGAGGAAAATAAACTAAATATCCGAACAGAAAACCCAGCAGTGGTTTAACAGAACTTCTTACTAACCAGTCCAAAGCCCGAATATTCTAAATAATGCCAAGTGTAATGTACACCCACTCCTGAGCATGGGCTCTCCAAAATCCAAGGGAACTAAGAGGCACGTTCTGTGCATTTCAAAGTGAGGACAATACACACCACCTCCAGAAGGATTCTCAGTACCATCTTTTTCCTGCAAAGGGCTAGAGGTATCAGATCTGCTTACTCCCTCTATGATACAAACCATCAGCCATTGCTTACCCCTCTGTCCAACAGAGAGGCAAGCTTTTCACAAATTAACTGAGTCTTGAAACCAGAATTACAACCACAAAGCAGATTTTTGAAAAGGTGAAGAGAGAAGCATTACCTTTTATCTACTGTGCTGTACCATATGTATCATGTCACTTTCCTTGAGGGTACACTGAAGGTTCAGTCAACTGGGAATGCTAACAACAGGTCAAAATTTTTCATAAACCTCTAGACAGAAATGCCACAATATTAGTATCTTTCACAATATCAAGTTTAGAATGAAATACAAAATAAAGTACAAAGCATTGCTAAGATCACAATAACTGGAATACATATGCAAAAAGTATGCAACAATTGCAAAAATCCCAACCATAATGACAGCTGCAGTCAAAATTCACCTCCTTCGAGTGAAAGGAAAAAAGAAAGATGAACAGTGATGGGTAGCAACTAGCAAGAGATGTCATCTTCAAAAGATATAGGACTATGTTCATGTGGGAAGAGCTGATGAAAAGTTCAAGCTCCCATCTGGCAACTTATCTCAATTGCTACTGGTTTCAGCCAGGTCTCTCCATGGACATGAACATCTATGGATATGGAAAGGACACTAGATCTGTATTTTACAGAGATAAATACATCAAGGACCGCTGACGTTAGAAATTGCTCTTCCTCACACCCTCCATTTTAACAGGAAAATGGAAAAAACAGGAAAACAATTAAGGCTTCACAGGCTATTACATTAACTAAAGCTACTTTTGAAATATTTTTCACATTTACTTCCCAAACTACATGGAGATTTTTATGGTGGTGTGGGTTTTTTGTTTGTTTTGTTGGTTTTTTTTGGTTTTTTTTGGTTGGTTGTTTTTTATGTTTGGTTTTGTTGTTTGTTTGTTTGTTTTTTTACCTGCAGTAAATCACTGCTGGGGCAAACACACAGACTAGTACTTGAGACTACTTTGAAACCTGAACCTAATGCTGCACTTTTTGGTGCTGCTTTCACACAAAGCACACCCTCCCTCCTCCTGTCTGCTACCGCTTTCACAACCCTTAGAGATCTCACAAGGAAACCTGCTGGAACGAAGGGCGGCACAACACAACCACACGGTGCCAGCTTCAGCTCTGAAGAGCATTTTAGAATTTCATACAGGGTCTCACTTCGAGGCTCAATGTGGTAGGTGGCTGAAATGAATACACACGGCCAGCAGAACTGCAAGGCAAGGCACCTCTATAAAAGGCGACAGCACCATTAGCAGATAAGCCACCAGTCAGACAGCACTGATTACCACACTGGACAGAGATTTTAACTCACCTAGAGAGCACACAGCTAAGCGGATTTCTTAATGGACTTCTCTCAGTTTCACTGGGGCTGATGCATACTGCATATAGGATTTGGGAAGAGATTTTTTTTCCCCGAATAGCACACACCATTCTACCACAGCATTCTCTTATCACCCTGGCTTAGGCTTATATAAAATACCAGATGGAAATTACACAGATAGTCATTAAGAAGTTAATCATTAAATTCAAGATATGACAGGGCAGCCAGCAAAACTGACCTCTTGAATAAACTGAGCTGGGATAAAGGTAACATTGATTTTCCTAAAGAGGTTTTATTACTTAACTCTAGATGTGTGATTTCTTTTGAGAGTAAGAAATTAAGAGCTAATTCAAATTTACAATTTCTGCCCAAAGAAAAACCAACTCAATTAAAATGCAGATAATATAACGGACTTCCCTCCCTTTCACTGTACTCTCCTGAGAGAAACTGAACTTCCATAGGACTACAAACATTGGGGAGGAGGAAAGAACCCATTAAAAAAAAAATCCTAAAAACCTTAAAAAAGCAGCTCATCTTTATTCTACAAGCTTCTCCTCCAGCACTGAAAATTCAATGTGTATTTTCTCCCAACTACTTTTATCTCTGTATTGCTCTTAATGCTTTCCTAGAAAGGAGGCTTTTTAGCACACAAGTGAAAAACTTCCATTTGATGAAGGGATGGGGACTTTTTGGAGACCAAAGTGAATAAAAAGATACAAGGTAAATATCTGGACACATGATCCCAAATCTTTCTGCCAGATGTTCTCCTTTCCAACTCTGATGTTCAACCAACTGATTGTTAGAAGCTGTACCATTAAAATAGTTACCTCTTCCCCTTATTCAAGGATGACAAGGCTCATCCATAAAAACAAAGTGATCCAAGTTCCCCATTTCCCACAGGTACTCTAAAATATTTACTCAACTACGGCAATTATGTTTGTGACAAATGGAGTGTTACAGACTCCAGGTTTCCAAACTTTCTGAAATTACTGTTTTGACTTACATCTTCGGGAATGTGAAACAATTAAAATCTAAGAAAAGATCTAAGGAAAAGCAAGAGAGATGAGACTAAATCAGAAGCAAACAAAAAAGAAGTAAAACCCCCAAACTATGCATCTTTTGCAAGAAAAAGGACAATTTCTTATGCTCCTATTTTGAAAGCCTTGCCTCTTTCATAGTTAAGCAAAGTTTCCCCAGAGCAGAGATACTGATTGCATTAATTTGGAATTTTTATGCAGTGTTGAAAAAAGAAATGGAAAGTCAAAAAAGGATATTAAATTGTGGTTATATACATCCCAGAACCTTGCATGTATCTCCTTGGGGAGCAGGAACAATAGAAAAAAAACTGGACATGAAAAAGGAACAACAGTAGGCAAGAATGTGGAACATGAAAGGTTTTTTGCTTAAGGTCCCTAATGTCTTAGGAATTTATTAAAAGAAGAGTTAGAGCACCTGAATTTCAGATAATTACTTCAGAGATGGCTCCTGTTGCAGCAGTCTCTGCTGGAATATTTCACTCTGGCTGTCAGCCAAATCTTTGCTATGCTGATTCCAAATAAATGATACCCAATTTCAACGACAGATGCTGTTGTGTTGGCACATAATTGATACGTTTATATTCAGGGCTCCCTGGAATTCTGAAACAGCAACACTTTATTCACAAGAAATAGAGGTGACAGCAGAACTCAAAGACACTTGCACTGAGCAGGTGCTGCTACACTGCTGGTATTGTGAGACTGAAGGGATGAGATTGCTAACTATACAGGGTGGTCAGAACACTGGAGACCACAAATTTTCCAGGGCAAGGGAAAATGTGGAGACATGGCCCAGCAGTAAAAGTTAACTGGCTCAGCCAGAGACCTGCTTGCTCAGAGAAACGGGAAACCTGAAAGTTTTTGACACAAGTCACATATCCCTTTCCTGCAGTCTGTAACTGTGCAGGAGATGGAAGTCAGAGAAACAACAGAGCATTGAATATCAGATATGCCCACAATCTGCTTTTCTCTTTGATTTCCTTGGCAGGAAACAGATTACCAACCTTTCAAAATATATTTACCAAAGGTACATTCCAAAGAAAATATTATATACCCTGTTCCTTGCATGTTCTCTCTCCTGTAGACAACTTAAAATAAACTTTTATAAACAGCATTTATTTTGGAAAGCAACTATATCCCTCCTCAAGCTTAACAGACCTTTGCATCTAATCCAATTCTTACAAGAAAATAAATGCTGGTGACATCACAATATATGCCTACAACAGGATTTTTTTTATTTTTTTTGCTTTGTTAATACAACACCATTTTTACATACATTTTTACACAATGAGTAAAATCATTCATGGGATAGAAATATTCAGCAAAAGGTTAATCTGTTTCTCATTTCATAAGAAAAAGAGGCAACAAACAAAATTTGGCATAAAATATAGTGGCAAATAAATGCCACGTGGCAAAGTTTTCAGTCATTTATCCACATAGGATATGCTGTTTGACAAACATGCAGTGTGTAATATTCTGCCATGATGCTTCTTTTTAATTAAAATAAGGTTAAGCTTAAGAATACTTCTGAATTGCATTATATGGGGATTATCAAATACATGCAGATGAATAGGATTCACTAACTGGAAGTCTTTTCAATCTCTGGAAAACATTCTGTTGACTGTTTCTTAAACTGTATTTTAGAACACTGATCACAGCCCAGAAAGCTCCTGCAGTGTAATACACTTCTGCTGCTTGGGAGGCCTTATCTGGCTCTCAAATACTGTCTGTGCTTCTGTACCACTACCAGGGGAAAGATTTCTTCCTCCAGTCAACACTTTCCTTCCATTATAAGAAAAAAGGACTGATGTTAATTCTTCAGACTTTGCACACTGCAGTTCTTTCCTTTAATTCTTCCTCTCCTGTGCTTCTAAGGGTTGCTAAGGGCAAAACTGTCAGAAGACCTCTCTTCACAGTGGATCATTCCTTCAGGAGTGCCCAGCACACAGAATAAAGTTATACAGGAGGTAAAAGAATGCATTTATCATCAAAGCTCCTATCTCTCAAAACCCCTAAGTTTCTCATTTAGTTCAGTAACATGGGATATGTAAAATAACCAGGTTTATATCCTTGGAAAAGCGCAAAGTGGTTGAAAAGGTCAAGACTGTGCATTAAGTAGGAAAGCTTTAGGGGCCAGTGGGTTCTTTTCACAGTTCCAAGAGGCATTGGAAAAACAAACAAACAAAACAAATACCAAAAGCAAAAACAAACAAACAACAAACAAACAAACCCCAAAACAATCCTTGCCAAAACACATCCAGAAGTTAAAAGTTTACCACAGGTACCTTCTTCTAAAACCTCCAAGACACCCCAACCAACAAAAATCCCCTGAAACACACAAAACAAAAAGCAAAAGACCCCAACAAAACCCCAAAAAAAAAAAAAAAACAACCCTCAAAAAAGGCCCACCCTAAAGAAACCACAACCCATCTCAAACTCCACCAAAGCTTTTCAGTCAAAAAGGACACTGGCATTTGGGCATCTCAGGAACATATACAGAAAATCACAGAATGGTTTGAGTTGGAAGGAACCTTAAAGCTCATCTAGTTCCAAAGGGAATATGAAAAAACAGCTAAGCCATCTGTCAACAGCTGTGATTTACCAGAACCCATCATGGTGTATGAGAGGCTGGTGCATCACAGGCAAACCCACCTTCCTCACTCCTGTTCAGAGGGGATCAGATACAAACCAGCTCCAGATGCTGTGCCTATGCTAAAGAAGGCCAGTCTCTCAGTGCTGCATTTTACACTGGGCACAGCACTGAAATAAAGCTTGAAGAAGCTTATAGATAAGACCTTACTTCTAATTATTTGAAAGTGTGGGCAGTGTAGGTCAGTCTGCAAGGCATTGTATACCCTGTTTGTGTTGGGAGAGACATAATTAGTCCAGAAGGAAATCAATGTTAAGACATACAGAGCAACCTGAATATTTCTACTTATTAATTTGCTCAAAAGATTTATTACTACAGCTTTCTTTGGGTGTTTGGAACTCCCCTTACTCCTCCCCTCTTGAGCACATGCTAAATTTAATAACTTTTTTTTTAAAAAAAAACCATAACGTTCAATAGTAATAACCCATCCTGTTAATAACAAACGCAAAGATCTGAAAAGGCAAGTAGATTCTCATTCCTACTTCTTCTATTGGTTTCTGCATTTTGTTCTGTTTGGATATAAAACAGAAAGGTCTCACTTCCCCCCACTCAGAAAGGCAGTGCTATAGCTGGAAGACATGGGAAAAACAACAATAAAAGGATCATATATAAATATTTTTGTTTCTGTTCCTCACTTTATAATGCAATTTGAAAGAAAAACAAAAATATGTTTGTTGGAGATTACTGTACAATGATTTTAACATGCCAAATAAATTATCAACAGAAAGAACTAAGTCACCTTCAACTTTTAGAAATGTAGGAGACTTAACAATAATTCAGGCAATCAGATATCAGATCAAATCTTATTTTACAGACAGTTTCCTGCACTGTTAAATATTTCTCTTACAACTGTGGAACTTAAAACAATGGAGGGAAACTGCTTGCTCTGCAGACTGAAATAATAATTCAGCAGCAAGAACTAGCATCAAGACTTCTGAATAATGGTATCAAACACTAACATTAAGGCAAAAAGTTGGCATGCAGATTTTTCCTCTATGCTAAAGTACTTCATCCCCAGAAACTCCGAATCTCCAAACCTTCAAACATACTTCATAGATTACAGTAGTGCAACTGCAGGCTTCCCCTTCAACAATCATCAATTCAATAAACTCGGGTTTTTCTGATGCTGTGCAGCATCAACACCTAAACCTCTCAAGCTACTTCACACACATGTTGATCCTTCAGTTTCTGTCCTAAACTATGCTATGTATGTTCTTCCATTCGAAGTAAACAGCATAGTGTAGGTTGAGTTGATGGCCAGACTCAGCACAGTAATAGTACTGGTTTCTAAGCAGACCTAAACTTGCAAAAACAAACAAGCAGAGGTGAATTTCCTGAGCCTTTCTGTGGCATGACTGCAAGCTCAGGGTCATACTTTATATTGGCACCAGGTAACACCTCATAAAAGGTTCTGGGATCTTCTATCTTATTTGTATCATGTACCTAAGCTGTGTTTAGGCATGCATTTTTGTAACTAAACACTGTATCCTTCTTTTTGTTATCCTTCTAGCTGGGTATCAAAGTCAAGCACAAGAACTTTCATGATGCAAGGATGCCATTGACACATAATTACCAGTAAGCAGCCATGGTAAGAATAAATATTTGAGAGGCAAAACACTTCAGTGAGTTTTAGTAACAAATTTAGGTAACACACCTCCCCTCCAGACCTGATACTAAACCTGATACTCAGACTTGTACCATGGTCAGAGAACTCCTTTCCAATATACAAACAAAGCCAAGGTTTGTAAAAATGAAACCAGTCAAACAAAACCAGACTAACACTAGGTGAAAAAGCAGTGAGACCAATTAATAAACCAAAAGCAGTCTGAGGAGATGGGATATACACTCTGAGGTTTGGTACATCCAAGTCATGATTATCCATAGCTCTACCATGACACAAAGTCCAAAATCAACATGACCCAAACACAAGGGTTTTATTACTTAGGAAGTAATAAGGTTCAAGGAGCCTTACTAAAGACTCATCAAAACAGCCTGTCTGAAGGCAGATGGTACTTCCAGTCTTAAAATGCCCCCAGCCACCTCCTCTAACTTAGCTTTTCCTCCCTCCCCCTCTATGAAGAAAAAAAAACCAACAAAAAACCAAAACCAAACACAACCAGACCAAAAAAAAAACCCCACAGCTACACAAATGCTTTTAAAGAAAAGTACCAAGTCAGTACACAGTCACAATCAAAATGGATTGGATTTATTACTGCCAGAGTCTAAGGGGTGCCCAAGTAAGTAAATACAAGGCCACATCATTCTGCACTCCACTCACCACACCAGCTCATTTCAGCCTGAAGAAGTCATTTGTGCCTGCAGCAGGGCAGGCAGGCCACATTTCTACTCTTCCTGTGACACAGACACAAACACATTGGGTTAGGCAGAACAGCTTTTGCACTGATGCTGCTCTTTATTTTCCACTCTTTTTGTGAAATACAGAGACAATTTCTGAGCAAAGCCTTTCAGGAAAGAGCTTTACTCAAAATCAGTAGCCCTCTGTCTAGCACATTAACAGCAGAGAATGCAAATTAGTTTCAATAAAAGCAGCTGGCAATCAATACGAAAGGTCTGGTCTCCCAGAGTAAAACTGGTTCCTCTAAGGATAAGAGTTAAAAGGGAGAAAATATAAGAAGATGAATAAAGGAAGAACAAATGTAAACAACATGGGGAGTGCACAGGAGAAAAATGCAATTAAAAAAATCGAAATTGAAAAAGAACAGCTGGGGGTAAATAGGAAAGAAAAAGACAGATACCTACAGTGCAAAGAAAAGTATTAAGAGAAAAAGTCTAATGGAAAATGTGCAATCCAAACAAGATAAAATAAAAATCATGAAAGGGATCAGATAAGAGACAAGTTGCCACTAAGGTTCAGGGCACCTGTCACAAGTTCATGTTCTAGCCTAGTTCACAGGCTTTGATAAGTCCAATAATGAGTTTAAGCATTCCTGCTACCACACATCTGGCCATTTCACAAAATCTTGTACACTTGTCTCCTCTAACCTCCTGCCATAACGCAGAAAGTCAATACCCACCTACTCTGCAGGCAATCAGACTCCTTTTCTAAGTCACTTTAGCTCCAGGTCCACAGATGCCTGCAGAGGACTGAGAAAAGCCCAGCATTATTGTTACTATCTATTTAAAGACAAAAAAAAATTCCTCAAGAGTGACACTTTCACTGATTTTCTGTATTATAGTCTCATTTTTATAAGCCCATTGGAGAATGCCTTATGGTCATGAAAGTAGCCTTTTCTTGCAGCTGTTATGGATAGGGGAAGATACAAGTGTTGTAGCACTGTCAGCAACCTCCACTCCAGAGAAACCCAAAACTCAAGTGTCTTGCATACTGTAAGTCAGTGTCACAAATCACTTACCCTACATGTTCCATCTACAAGCTCAGCTCCAGTTTCTGGTTTCATCAACATCTCCCTCTGAACCCTTGGTTAACATGGAACTAAGGTCTCTGTGTTGCAGCTGACTTAAATACTGCATATGAGCAAAGAGGAAGGCAAAGCAGATACTTCCCTCACAAGCTTTTTATACCCAGAGAATGTCACCACAAAAGTACACAATGTAACTCCTTTGACCCCAAGAATGCATGCGCCGTCAATGAAGCAGACACTTAAATAGCATACATTAATGACACAGGTTCTGTACACACACATGAAACTGCAGAGGAAAAGTCCTGTCACCACACACTGCTTTATGAAAATGAAGTTTTGACCAGCATACTGATGGACTAGAAAAGTCTCTGTCAAATTTCTAATATTCTTAGAATTATACTTGTACTTTCAGAACTTTAACACAGAATGATTCGATTTGGACTTGTCCTACATTTCAAGAAATTCTACAAGATTTCCAATGACAACAGTGGTCAGAAACTTCTAGGTACACTGACATCCAAGAGCACAGAGCTCACACTTAAGAGAGCAAGAAGGGACTAACTTCTTTGCATCTAAAACCAATGTGCAAGACAAACCTGATTAAGAGCTCAGCAAATCCTCACAGAGCCCACATCTGTCAACATAACTCTTTCCCATAATGAGCAGAAAGGAAGGTAACTTCTCAGCTTTATGGAGCACTTACTCTAAAGCTTTTACTGCTGTAATTAAAAAGAAAAAAAATACCACAACCAAAACCAAAAAAGGGAGCAACATAAAACAACACAATCACGGAGACTTCTCAGGATATCTCACCCTGTGAAAAACAATCTCAACCTGATTACAGAACTGGTGGTGTTAAAGCCCTGCCATTGCTCAGGTGTCCCAGTACAGCAATCAGCCCAGGGGCATCTCCAGGGAAAACAACAGCCAAGATCTCTTTGCAGGATGTTTCTCCAAGCATGACAGGATTTCCATAATCAGTCAAAAACTAGAGAAAACCATACTGGCATGCAATACAAATTGCTATTGCATGTCATGGATAACAATCCACCCATAAGACATTAATCCATCCACAGATGCTTCTTTCAGTGCATGATGGAGAGATTACTACGAAGACAAAGATCATTTTATATTCTGGAGCACCTGGACCAAAGTAGCTGAATCACCACATGCCAGATCCATTCTTCAAGAGCTCAGATGGCCTGGGAGTAGCTGGAGCACAGCAGTAGCAAAGCAAAACCCAGCCCAATTCAGCAGAGAATTAGCGGTCAGTTCCCTCAAACCCCGACACCACTGTAAAAGATCAATGTATCTCCCTCTGAGTGCAGTCCCCATGACAGCAATGCTGCCTGATGAATCTGAACTCCTGTGGCTCTTTACAGAGAAATCCCTTCAGCTTCTCTTCGTTACTGCTTCTTGGTGGGACACCACCACCATGACAAGCCTCGTTGAGCTTCAAGGTAACAGGCAAGGGGGAAAGACAGTGGAGGAGGAAAATTTGTAACAAAATGAACAAGTAAACTGCATTACATTGCCATGGTCAAAGATATAGCATATAATCCATCTACCATCCAATAATATGGGTAATATCATCTAATCAGCACACATATCTTATATACACGTCTGCAAAAGCACTTTCCTGTTCATTTAATGCATGGAAAAACATTATTAAATTTTTTTTAAATACTAAAGTTATTTTGCTAACATATGGATAAAGCAGCAATCAGTGAGCATGAAGTCCGCTCTCTTACTGTTACTGCACACACACACACTCCAAACAAGCAGCAAGCCAGTGCTCAGATAGGGAGCATGACAGGGCTGTCACCTCACACAGGCCAATTTCCACCCATGTCTGATGCCCTAGGGTAGCTACAAAGTCTGACGTTGTTCCAAAACAGGAGATTGTGGGCAAGTGGCCACTACCAAACATCTTACGTCTCACACAAACCAGATCCATCAGTCCGTGAACACCAATCATATCCCAAAAGGGTGTTATGTGTGCTCAGGACTCCCTAGAAGAGCATTCCAATGTCCACCCTGACAGCATCTGAAGATTCCTGGCTCTACAAATGGCCTGTCTTTATCTCTGTATGTCTGCCAGTGCTGTCCATGCTCTTCCATGCCACCCTGCATTTGTGGCCAACAGCTCCGCCAAAGCCCTCTCAAAGAGCAGAACAGAAACCTGTGCAAGTCTACACTGGAAAAAGCACTAAAGAAACAGGTAGTTCCCAGCTCCCCCAAAATATTGGGCAGTATTTGACAGCACCACCCGAAGTACCTGTTAGAAGATGTCACTTCTAGGTTTCCCGCAAAGCATGAGGGGAAACTAGGGGCTAAAGTTGCTGTGACAAGAAGTTCATTTATCTGATACAGATCAGTGAAATCAACAACGGTTGAGAACAATTTAAAATCAGTTTTCTTCTTAGCTTCAATTTAGGAGGTCTGTATGTTATAAATAGGCCGCTAAAAGCCAATTAAGAGAGAGCTCAAGAGCAAAAAGTTATTAAAAATGTACCAACGAGAACCTCATTTCCTTTTTTTTTTTTCTTTTTTTTTTTTTTTTAACAGGGCATCAGGGAATTCCTGTAAGACTTCTAGATCATTTTAAGGAGGAAATTCTAAACAAAGCTAAAAATAGCTGACAATCAGATTTTCAAAAGTGAGAGAAGCACGGAAACCCCAAGAGGTCCGGCCCAGGGTGGTACTACACAGACCGATAAAAATACACAATTTTCAGGCAAGATAGGGACCACGAAATGTAAATCTCTCGTGCACGAGAACACTACAAGCTCTAGAGAAAATAAGAGAAATCTGTGAACCATAACCAATTTAGGAACACAGCAGAACAAGCAATTTTTTTAAGGTAGCCAACAATAAGGAGAACCGCAAAACTACGCACCGAAGTCACGTCAGTTCATCGCAGGGACGAAACACGCACAAATAAAGGCACGGTGCTTTGAAAAACAGACAAACCCCACGTTTTCACATTCTGAATTAATTGTTCTGATTCTTTCCTGGGTCAGCTTTTGATGCTTTCCTAAGATTTTTTTTGTTATTATTTTTTTTCCAACAGGCGGCTTAAACACGGGTCTCGGTCGCTTCCCGGCACAACTCTAGTCGCGAGCGGGAACCGACNGCTCCCTCCCTCCTTCCCTCCCTGCCGCCGCCGATCCCGGCCGGCTCCCGGCTCTCCGCCGCCTCCCGAAACTTTCCGGGTGTAGCCGCGGCTCCCCGGCTGCCGGCACCGGGCTCCGGGAGCCCCAAGCCGGCAGGAAGCTGTC